>JADRCD010219033.1:27468-43713 GCA_019843815.1 Montemys delectorum
CTCCTTCCCTTAATCTCAGCAGGGACAAGGTGACTAAGCTGGTTCCCAGGTTAGGGAGAGTGGCTCAGGTTATAACTTGTCCAATTTCATAGATATTAAGGAATAGAATCAAGATTCAAACTCTGGGGGTCAATTCCAGGCTCACAGGGTTGAAATTCTGTTCTGTCCCTTTCGTGAATCACTTGTCCTGGAACATTCATTCCTCCTCACATCTAAAAAAAGCAGGTTCAGGCAAGCTTCACTGTTGGCTGGTCCCTCTGAGAGGTCAGGTGTCAGTATAAAAGTGACCTCCTCAGAGGCATCTCCTTGGACCATCTGTCTTCATTGGAATTCATTTAGTTTCCCCCTGTTCTGAAGCCTTATTTGACTAACCGATGCCTCACTCTAATCACGGGAGTGCATCCTCTCCTCTCCTGCCTCTCCCAGGTTATTCATCTTTGTCTTATAAAACCATATGGCCCTGGGTTCAAGGCCACCGAGGCTAAGATGTATCTCCTCATGCAAGATCCTGAGCTTCAAAGATTGTTACCACAGCTGCAAAGATGTGTTTCTAAGTAAGGAAACCTTGATGGGTTTGCAGAAGTGTTCCAAAGTGGTACAGCTTCTGGGAGAGCCACCGTTTGCCCTCCTCAGTCACACAGGTGGAATCAGTTCCATCTTGTCCCTTATCTTGGTACCACAATCTTTTTCTTATGAAGTGTCTGTCCCGACACAGAAGCCTCCTGTTTCACCACGTGTCTCCCTCAGTGTTCTCAGCCAGGCTACATGGTGGCTTTTGGAGTGAGGCAGACATTTAGCACATAGGAGGGAAAATCTCACTAACAGGCATGCAGATTTCCATGGTTTTGACCCCATTTAATATGAGGGTGAGTTGCCAGTTACTTTCTGTTGCTCTGATAAAATACCATGACCAAAAGAAACTTATAAGACTAAGAGTTTATTCTGACCTGACTTATGGCTCCAGAGGGTGAGTCCATAACAGCAAGGAAGATATGGTAGCAACTGGCCTGGCCTGAGCAGGAAGCTAGCTGATAACACATTCAGAATACAGAAAGCAAAATTCCTCCCTCCCCATGATGCACTTCATTCAGCAAGGCTTCATACAAGTTCTACATTCAGCTCCTCATGTCCCCCTTAGGTAGCTAGTGTCCCTCCTGACAGGTGTTACCAACCCAAGATGAGACCACCAGCTTAGGTTTATGTGCTTATTGTTTGTCTCCTTTTATAGGAATGGCAACTCTGGGAGGGCTCAGGCCTGCCTGCCTTGTATTTCCTGAGTCTCTGCCAACATCTGGTGCTGATGCCAATCTATATTCTTTCAGTGCACACAGGGAGACAGAGTTACACTTTCTGGAAATGTGTGTCTGACTTCGCTAAGCTGTTCCAGCTGAAGAAGGGAGTCGTGATAAATACATGGGCCTCAATAACGATGAAGAAATGATGCATGCAGTCGCTAACCTCTGAGGTGATGGCTCAGTGGGTAAAGTGCTTATTGTGGAGACACAAGGAGCTGGCCTACAGCTCCATATAATACGTTAGGAGAGGTGGCATGTCTCTGTCATCCTAGTGCCAGAGAGACAGATGCCAGAGCATCCTTGGAATTCACTGGCCAGCCAGCTTGGCTGAAATGATGAGCTCCAGGTTCGGTGAGAGACACTTTCTTAGAACATAAGATATAAAGAAGCTTAAGGAAGACATCACACACACACACACACACATACACACACACACACACACACACACACGCTTATGCACAGAAAGAGACAGAGTCAGAGATAGATGGATAGATAGATAGATAGATAGATAGATAGATAGATAGATAGATAGATAGATAGGTAGGTAGGTACTGAAAAAGACTGATTGTAATATTTTCCTGGGGTCTCTCGCTTTCCACTGCCCTGCCCCAGTTTTTCTTTTCCTGAGCTGCTCATGGGCTTAGAGCAATTTTTCATGCATTTGTCTGGTCCCTGCTATTGGTTCCTACCTGTCAGCTTTAATTATTGCCTCAGATTACATCCCAGGTCACTGAAACCGATTTAGGTGTCAAGGCTTATGATCTTGTCATCTGGCTAGGGTGTTCCTCTCTTCTACGAGCTGATCAACAAACCATCTGGCTTTTTATTTGCTATCTGAGGGATTGTAGGTAAGTTATGGTGTTTCCATGATTCTCAAAAATGCCATTTATCAGTCAGGAAGGAAGGATGCTTGATGAATGGATCTATTCCAGGAACTATGACCCCTGGAAGGTTGTAGACATACCATCATAATGAATATTACTCTTTTATTGCTCTTTGTAAAGAAAAGTGTCAAAAAGGGATGAAGGGAGAGTCCTTCTGTCTGAGCCACAAACATGGAAATGTCTCCAGTGTATGCTGGAGGGAGTGGCAAATAGGTGTGTGCTGGAGGATTAAGGCAAAGCCTCTGTCTGGCTACAAATGACTGCATGGAATCAGACTTGATTGGTGTAGAAATGAGGAATGAGAAATTGGAGGAATGAGAAGAAGTGAGAAATGAGCTCTCAGGCCATTTGCCTAAGGGCTAGTCAGGACGGTTCTAGTTTAAATATAAAGTGTCCAGTAGTCTCATGCATTTGAGCACTTGGTTGAATTTGTGCTGTGTACGGGACACAGCTTATCTGGAGGAAGTAGGCTGCTAGTGGTGAAGGGTGGGCTTGAGGTTTAGAGACAGGCCTATTTCCTGTCCTTTCTCGACTTCCTGATCCACCTAGAGGTCACCTGTCATAGCTGAAGCCTGGTGCCATTCCTTCCCCACCATAATGAACTGTGCCTTCAAACCCAAAGCCCAAATCTATCTTTTGGTTTACATTGCCTCTTGCCAGGTACATGATCACAGTAATGTGAAGAGTACATAGGGCAGGGGCTTCAGACAAAGACACTCAGCTGTACACAGGATTACCATGCTTTGAATCTTTCTCTTTCAGCACTCTCCAGTGTGACTGGTGTAAGTGACCTATGAGAGGTGGGGGCAGGGTGGGTGGGAGGGGTAACTGTTCAAAGTCATATAGCAGGGCACAAGAGAGCTGGAATTTGGTCTTTGAGAGAGCAGAAATCTGTGCTCTGCCCACTATGCATGTTATTCTGCTCTCCCTACCTAGTCTCTCAGGATCAATCGATGCTTCAGGCCCCAGGGCTGACAGCAGCCAAGAACAGCTTTGCTCTGCTCAGTGTATGGCTGCTTAAAGGGATGCTGCAGGGTTTTGATACATTAGGAGGCAGAGTTGCAGATGAGAGAAATCAGTATGCTTTCCCCAGGCTTTATGTCAATTTGGCTATGATAATCAGCCAAACACACACATAAGTGAGCATCCGCGCGCATACCTCATCATCACCATGACCACCACCTGCAGATACTTCCCTGCTTGGGCCAGCTTGGGAAGTCAGCATGGCCTTGAGCAACCACAGGGGGAAAAAAAATCAGCGAGGCTGAGGGAGAAAGTATCGTGTAGGTAACAGCGGTGATTGTGCAGGGATCACCGCCTCCATTTAGGTGTCAATTGTGTAATTTCCAGCTGTTGCTCATCTCAACAGCTGGAGTTCAATATGCTCAGGGCGTATCTGGAGGCCTCCAGCCGGGAAACTCAGTATTAAACTGGCTTCCAGAATCCAGAAAGAGCAGCTCCTGTGGCAGCAAGCCTCAGAGGAGAGACCTCTTCTTTCCACCCACTTAAGCAATGGTGGCTCTTTGGGGATGACGTTGGGGCAGCCTGAAAGTGGCTGGCCCAAGACAAAGTGAGCTGGGAAGGAGATGTCCTAAAACAAAGACACACAGAGGGCCAAGTCTTTTTGTTTCTTCCAGTGCCATAGAGTGATGCTGTTATTATTAACTCTGTCTTACAAAAGGAGAATAAATTGCTTCTCCCGTGTCAAATAAGGGACGATTCACAGGGCTGGTTACCAAAGTGAGTTGTGTCTGCTCTCAAATCCCCACCATCCTGGAACCTGAGCTGTGTGCTGCTGGTAGAATTAGGGATGATCTTTGTTCTCAGTGGAGATGTCCTGACAGCTTGGCCTGATTCTGGGACTTGGAAAGAGGTCCTAAAGGGGACTTATTTTCTGAGAAGAGGGAAGAGCCCTCGGAAGTGGAGATGCTGGGTTGCTAGACCATGGAGTGCTTAGCCATGCCTTAAGTGGGAGTTCTTAATAGCAGGAATGCATTCCCTTTTAAGATGAGTGTGCTGGAGGTAGCAGACAGTTGCTTTTATCTTTCATCTCACCTTTGATTCCAATTTATCACTCTGGGTTTCCTCTCACAAAACCAAACGGCATATTATCCTTCCTCTCTTTTCCTTCGATTTTTTTTTTTAATCTGGTATGGTGATGGAGATTGCTGTGCCATACCAAGGCAGAAGAGGGCAGAGAGGGAGGCCCTGAGAGTCTTATGCAAAGAATTAGAATATTAGAAAATAATTTGGCAAACTGGAAGGCTGGAGTCTATGATCTGTAGCCAAGTAAATCTGGTTCATATCACTGGTCAAGGTACAGAGGGACTCTAGAATGCCTGACCTGTAAGCCATGGCTCACTAGAATACTAAATCTCATGCCCCTGGATGGAGATTTAAGATGCTAATATGACAAGCAGGAGCATGCACCATATAAATGAGCCAAAAAAAAAAAAAACTGGGCACATATTCATTACTCTTCTGACAACACTCTGATAAAACTTTATGAGACAAAGCAACTTGTAGAAAAAATAAAGGGTTTTGCTTTGGCTTATGGTTCCAGAAAGATAGAAGGGCGAGGCATCGCAGCAGGTGGCTGGAGCAAGAAGCTGAGAGGTCACATCTCAACTGCACACAGGAAGCCTCTGAGCTAGCAAAAAGTGGAGTGAGGGTGTAAATTGTCAAAGCCTGCCACTAGTGATGCATTTCCTCAGCAAAGCTCTATGTTCTAAAGGTCCTATAACTTCCCCAAACAATGTTACCAACTAGGACCAAGTTTCCAAATACATGAGGCTATGGGAGGAGGTATTTCTCTTTTAAACCTTAATATCACACTATGGAAATGAGTCACAAAACCATTCTAAGATTACATAAAAGCCCCATCTTTTGCACAGAGTGGATGGGTGCTAGGATAATTCCTTCTCTCACTATAGCTTTTGCTCTTGCTATATCTCCCACACTCTGGCACATTTCCCTCTTGGAAGTATACTACTTCCTGCCACCATTATGTCTCTACTTGGTTCTCTGAGGACACAAGAACATGAAAATCCTGGTGGTATCCACTGAGCCTGATATCAGCCTTACCCATCAGAGCCTACATTCATCCATTCCTCCTAAACCCCAGAACTACCTTCAATGACTTCTTAAGGCAGGGCTCTGGGAGTTTACTTCTATAATTGATACCCCATGAGCTGAGACATGATTAAACACCTAGGTTGTTGATTTACTTGTGTATTCATTAAATATTTAAAGACTAACTTCAACAGGGTACCACTGGAAGCACTGGGGATTCAGCAGTGAGAGAAGTGAAACTGAAAAAAACATATTTGAGTGATGTAGGCCAATCATCTCAAGTTAAAGATGACAAAACTGGGGTCCAGAGAGTAAATAGACTTGGCCTTTGATTTCAGAGTTCAAGCCAAGATGGACAAATGATGGGAGTAGGTGGGAACTGGAACAATGAGCAATGTAGGGAGTGAGGCATGCAAGGGGATAGGCTCCCAGTACTTATTGTAGTCCTTCGAGGGTCATAACCTTGGGAAGACAAATTGTGTGGTTATCAGATTTATAAAGAAGGAAGGTCATTTGATGAGGTTGGTATTCCACGGGGGAATCCTTCATTAGTTTAATGCATCCTTAGACTTCTCTGGGAATCACTTCATTTTGGTACATTAATTTACCGTTTAACAGCCACCAGGGATCTCATCACTGGGCAAGAATTTGGCATATGAAGACAAAAGGATGGTCACAGTAAGAAGAGGTGGTAGGCTGATGACATATAAATATTCTTCCCGGTCTCATGGTTCTCTTCTATACAGGGGAATATTATCTCTGACGTTCTACGTTCTATACCACTCAGTTTAGCCCTGTCAGCTTGTGACTCCTAAATTCTTCCCAGAGAGCCAGTTTCTCTCCCTGCTTTGTACTGATGTTACTAAATCAAGAAAGCTGGTGGTCAGGGCTTGCTTTCCTTTTCTTCCATCTCCTACAGTGCTGCTCTGAATTCCAACCTCTCCACTGTTTACTCAGTTTTGGCTCAGTCCATGAATGAGCAGCATTTGTAGTTCCATTCAGCATCCCATCCTTTAGGCTTCTCCTTAGACCATGCTACCCAGATCCAGTGTATCTCTCCACGCCTTTTCCTTCTGCCAGGTCTGCTGTGGTTTGCTGCTTAACGCTCCATTTCTTTCTAAAACTATAACAGGAATGAGTCAAGACGGAGGAGATTTTGGACAATAGAAAACGTGTTGAAAATTACGTTATATAGACAAAATTCTGTAGAGTAGAGTTTTGTCATCTTGTAGCTGGATTATGCCTTTTGAAGAGCAATTTGGTGGACAAAGTGCAAACTAAAATGGTAGGGTAACAAAGAGTGTGAGTCTAGTCAGTGATTTGGTGCTAAAATATATTTGTATTAAGATGTCACATATAAAATATGTCTGTATATTTGTGTGTGCATGAAACGTGCATGTATGCATATGTTCATGTACTATCTACACCAGTGTTGGCCTATATAATGTCCCATCAGAGTTCCTGATACTTAGTTGGAACTAATGTTTCATGAATCAACAGAAGAGTGGTTAGGTTTCTCATGTCTTGTATAATGATTCTTCCTGTCCTTAAGGGGGTGGTCCTGCTGGAGAGTGCATCTGTACCTTGCTGTCCTCTACTACACTTGTCATTGCCTTATCAACGATTCCACAGTATCCCAGGGTCCACATTCATACTATCTAATAAGGACAATAATCGGCCTTTGCCAATGTTAGACATGATTTTAATCTATAACTCCTGGGGACAAAAATTTTATGTAAAATGATTCATTGTGGAGTGGCAGTAACAGTGGCACTGGTGTGACTGTCCACAGATGCCACAGTGGAGCAGGAACCATACCAGCTGCTTCTAGTGTATGTGAAGTCGTCTGTTGTTAAATGTTTTTGTGATTGCATTATGTATGTGATCAAGCTAAGCTTAGGGCTCAGTACTTTATATTATCTCATGTGATTGCCCTATTTCTGTGATATAGGCTTTAGTGTTGATTATGAAAACAGCCAAGCTGTGGTTCTACACTGGTTGACTCAATCATCCCATGTCACCTGGGTGGTGCCTGGCCCACTGGATTTCCCACCTCGGGCAAGCTATTGTATGACCGGCACTGACTTTCAGTGGGAGTCTGCATTAGAGAAGTGATGAGAAGCACTGGGGATTTAAGTCACAGACCTGGGTACCCTGTGGCTGCCTTCCAGGGGAGCAGAGGGGAGTCAAGGAGGTCACATAAGGTAAAGGTTCAGACTGGCCAAGCAGACAGGAGCCTCTCAAGACAGTCTCCTCTCTGTCCCTGAAGCAGGGAATGTGACTCATGGAATAGAGCGAATTATTAGTTTGTTCCTTTTTTCCCCCTCTGAGTGACATGCAGATATTTCTAAATGAGTTTTGATGGGGACTCATTTCCAGGGGCGCTAGAAATGCTCACAGAAGTGCTCCCATTAGCCTCCTGCCTCTGACAGCCTTGTGTTGATCCTCATGGCAGAGGTTACTGCGATAGACCAACAAATAATGAAGCTAATGACAGCGAAGAGGCAAACACCCCAACTTTTAGTACTGTAAGCGCTCTGTCTGATAGATGTCATTTCTTTCAACGGCTTCAACTTTCTTCAAGGCAGAAAGCCATTGAAGCTGCAGCGTAGCTGAACATCTGTCTTATCATGTGGGCAGATATTGGGATTAAATTAACTAGAAATGAATAGAATGATGTATGACAGAGTGCAGATGTCCCAAGCACAGTGTGATAATTTCATTGCAAAACTATGTAATGAATTCCATACATTATGGAATTACAAATGTACCACTTTAGGTAGTTGTGAGGAAAGGTGTAATGTGCAATGCATAAACAGAGTGCCAGCCCAGGGGCATGGCGCCTCTGCTATTTCTCTATAGTCATTTCAGAATGACTTTATTTGGTTTAATGTAAGCCTATTATTATGATAAGAGCCTTATTTTTTTTTTTGGCTCCTTTTCTTTCTTTCTTTTTTTTTTTCCTTGTTGGCCCCTTCAGCATTTCTTTCCTGGTTGGTATAAGAAATATTTGGATTTAGCAAATTAGAATTTGGTCAGGTCATAGCTTTGGCTTCCCAGAGAGTATTAGCTGAGGGCCTAGACTGACTCTCTCTCTCTCTCTCTCTCTCTCTCTCTCTCTCTCTCTCTCTCTCCCCCACCCCCCCTCTGGCTGTCTCTCTCTCCCTTCCACTATCCCTCCTCCTCCCTCCTTCACTGCCCCCTCCCCTTTCCTCTTCCCCATGAATGGGGAGAGAGTTGTAAGGTCTCATCTGATTGGTGCAGGAAACTCAGAAGTTGAATGAGCAGAATCATAAATTGAGAGCCAGAAGACTAAGGCTCACTTCTTAACTCTGATCCGAATGCTTTGTGACCCTGAGTGAGTTACCCCATCTCTCCGAACTGCTATCTTCTCAGGTACAATATAACCACGACATGATGGCGTCACCAGGTACAAGTGAGTCGGCTAGAGTGGAAGTGTCAGGGTGACAGGGATAGCTGTCTATCTAACTGTTTTGTCCTAGCACTTGGCCAAGTGATTATCTAGAGAGCATGTAACTAATGATATAGAAGTCAAATAAAATTATTCTAAGCAAAGTACCTGGCACATTGCCTGGCTCTCAGGAAACATAGAATCATTATTTCACAAACGCCAACTGCTGTGAGCTACCTGCAGAGACCTTCCGATTGGGTTGATGGTGATGTGCCCACAGACCAGCTTATTATTATTAATCCCAGCTTATTATTATTAATCACAGACACAAATTTCTTTATAGCCAAGCGTCGCTTTTTTTAGCCAAAGCCCAGAGAAGAATTATAGATCCTTCAGTATTACACAGCACAGTGAAGAGAGCCTCAGTTTACCACTCTGCCTCTCTGGATGGGATACAGGGTAAAACAGAGGTCTCCTCTCTGTTGGAGAAGCATGCCATCCTCAGTACGGTTTCCAGGGATCAGGAGAGGAAGCTGCATCTTGCAGCAAAAGGCTGGCCCACAGCCCTGCTTGCCAAGGGACTGGAAGATCTCCCAGGTCACAGTGAGGTGGCCCAGCCTTTTGTTTGTCTTTCCCTCCATCCCACTGTCTTTCCATACAGGCCCTCTCTTCCCCTTTAAGTCTCCTTTTCACCAATTATTTGCTTGAGGTGACATCATTGGAAAATGTGAGGGGTGGCAGCAGGGTGGAAACCCTAGCTGTCCCTGGACAGAAAACCTGTTTTCAAGGCTGCCATTGGTTTCCCAGCATGCCTGTGCCATGTAGCACTCTCTGTCCTGTGGAAACAGTATTCCGGGGGTGGGGGGTGGGGTGACCTGAAGCCACCAGTGGCTCAGGTCCTCCTAGCCACTGGACAGAAACTTCCCTATCTGTCTTCTTCTGAGCACTGATGAACTGGCCTGGGGAAGGCTCACAGGATAGATTCTTCTTGCCCCATGGGAACACCACTGCACCCAAGACTGCCAGCTTGGGTTAGTGACAATACATTCTTTTCTCCCCACACACTTCAAGGCTGTCTGCAGGGTCTGGGCTCCTTTGCCAATTTGGATGCCTTGAAAGGAACATTGTTCCGAATGGAGTCTAGAGGAAGAGCGATAATCTTCCTTTGCTTATCAAATTTGAGGGGAAGAAAAAAAAAGTTGACATCCCATTTTGTTAAGTGCTGGCTCAGCTCTTTTTGCTCCACAAGGAGAGAGGAACCAGCTGCACATGCCCAGTATGGGAAACTAATTTCGCTCCACTCAGATGTCCTGGTGCTCTCCACCTGGTCAGGTCAGACTTGGGGTCTACTGGGAACCTCGGGTTCCTCAGGAACTTCTTGGTGCCCTTTTAGATTTCTGGAGAAGCTCACTATTTATCGCCTCTGTCAACACTGCTGCTTAAGTTCTCAAGGGGGAAGAGACAGACAACAACACTGGAAAGTGCTTGCTTTAAATGTGGAGAGAGCACTTCAAGTTCTCAGGATGAGAAAGACGCGTGTGTCTGGGATCTGTGAGCAGATGCCCAGTTTATCTCACTTCAAATCAACTCCCTCTGACTGGACACTTTCCTGGATGAATTAATTGAGCGTGGCTAAAGCCAAAATGCTCCCGTGATTAAGGAGCTAGGCAGAGGGGCGCCAGGTCAGGATGTCAGCCCGGGAGGAGGGTGGGGACCTGTTTACTTCTATTCTCCTAACAGAAGGAATAGGCCGGCGCAGCCCACTGGAAATAATTTTGAATAATCTCACTCTATTACTGGAAGCGAAATTGAGTCTGCTCAAGCTACCCCAGTGATCCGACATTTCAGCGAAACGGGAAACTAATATTCAATTCATGCAGCATAAAATAAGTGACAGAAGGAAAAGCAGAGCGAAATCCGGAAGTTTTCAGTTTTCAATTTGTGAGGCTTATTTATTACTAGATAGAATCACGAATGCAGCTCACATAGACCAGGGGCGTTCATTAAGCTACTGGTCATTAGCAGTGGTGTGTGTGTGTGTGTGTGTGTGTGTGTGTGTGTGTGTGTGTGTGTCTGTGTGTGTGTGTGTCTGTGTGTGTGTCTGTGTGTGTGTCTGTGTGTGTGTGTGTCTGTGTGTGTGTCTGTGTTTGTGTCTGTGTGTATGTCTATCTGTCTGTATATGTGTTTCTGTGAGTGTGTCTGTCTGTGTCTCTTGGTATGTATCTGTGTATCTGTGTCTCTCAGTGTGTCTGTGTGTATATAAGTGCATCTATGTGTCTGTCTCTGTGTGTATATCTGTGTATGTGAATAAGTATATGTCTGTGTCTGTGTCTGTATGTGTATGCTTGTGTCTGTGTATATAAGTGTATCTCTATGTCTCTATCTCCTGTATCTTCTCTCTCTCTCTCTCTTTGTGTGTGTGTGTGTGTGTGTAGACATGTGGAATGGATATTGATTACTGACATTGGTATCACACAGACACTGTACTGTGTACATCAAACCAGCAAGAAAGAGAATTTGTCTAGGAAGTAAGCAAACTCTTGACTGATCCACTAGAGCCTGGCTGGGGGTGGTCGGGGAGAAGGCCTTGAGTTTAGATTTGACCCCACAGAATGTGTATCCAAGCAGGAGGGAAGGGCTCATCAGTTCCCTTTACTCACTAGCCTTGGAAAGCTCTGCTAAGGAGGCTGTTAGCCTCCCTGCCAGGAGGAAACCTTAGCCCTTTCTTGAGCTCTTACCCCCTTTCCAGCTTAGTACTTACATATTACAATTGCTTCTGGCTCCAATTCCTCTCTAATGCCTACTTTCTCCTTTCTGTGTCTGGAAAAGATCCCATTTTTCTAGAAATCCTAATTGGTCTTTGTCATGGCCAGGGCCACGTTCTAGCCTTATGCCAAAGTTCAAAAGACATTGTTATTGTCTCTACAGAAGTGCAGATTTCTGAAGGACAGACCTGGGTTCAACAAAGCATTTACTGAACATTGGTTATAGCCATAATCTTTGCTGAGGTTTGGGATGGGAAAAAAAAAAGGGTAATGTGATTGCCCTGAGGCAGCTTGTGGTCAGGGTGGAGCAGATAAGTAGATAGGAACACATAGCCTTCTTGCCTGTACAATGAGGATAGCACACTGTACCTACCTGCAGGGAGACGGGAGGGTTATGTGGGTTGGGAACTTACTCACACCTAGAACAGGTCCTGACAGGTAGCAGAGACTCAGCAAATTTCTTTGAGAGCACCCTGATGCTTTGGCTTTAGGCTGCTTCTTTCTCTGCCAGAGCGCTGAGCTTTTATGAGGGTAAAAGATGTCACAGTTCAAAGAGATCAGTAGCAGAGATGTATGACTCTCAAGTGCTTCACGGGCATGAGTTTAAAACGAGTTTGGTGTCCTCTACTCCTGTATTGAGATCCCCCACTTTGAGCACATATCCTTCCATGGATATATGGACCAGACCTCCCCCCCCCCTTTTTTTTTTGCACTGGGGGTGGTTTAGACATATCACTGGCCAGAATCTTTTTGCTCTAAGTCTTAAAGTTCTTTAGAACAAAAACATCTGCTCGTGTCCTTATGGGCTTCTATCCAAAGAATTCCATCACAAGAATGCCTCCTTCAGCCCTTCCCTGTGCGTAGACAGAGGGATCCAACTTGGCATGGATGAGTGCCAACCTGTCAGGCAGTTTTCCTTGGCTTCAACTCTGTTCCTTGATTCTGTGGCCTTGCCACTCAGTCCTGGTGATACACAGAAGCTCCTTCACACAGCGTATACAAATTTCTCACTCTCCAGGCCTGGGCTCATTGAACTTGGTGGGGGTGGTGGGGGTAGTGGTGGTGGTGTGTCTGGGGTCCTAGCTCAGGAAGCCTATGCTGTGGTCGTATTGAGCCTTTCTTGTTCTTCAGTGAGAGATTAGGATATTCCTGTATATCCCCATCCTAGGAGGTGCTTCACAAAGAAGGGAACATCTGACAGGCTTGTCACAGATGGAGTGGCTACAGGCAAAGTTAGACCTCGAGTCTAGGAGATAATGTAATCTGAGTGTTGGGGTGATATGCAGATATATGAGATAGAATGAAGAGTTAGGATAAAAGAATTCTGCAAATCACAGGTCCAACAGGTTCCTAAGTAGGCAGACAAGGCTACAGCACAGTGTGTGTGTGTGTGTGTGTGTGTGTGTGTGTGTGTGTGTGTACTTGAGTGAAATGGAATCCACTTATGCAGAAATCAGTGTTTAATTAAATTTTCTCTTGTTTCTCTATCCATCTCTCAACTCAGTGGGAAAAAAATCTAAGAGCATGTATTATAAATTTTCTGGAACTAGGAATGAGTCTGATTCTCTGGCTGAACCCCTCACATCTCCTTGAACATCCAAACAGTTCACTGTGCTTTGTAGAGCATTGGGCTCTGCAGCTACTCCCTGGGACTGCCAACTACAGTTTGGAGCTCTGTTTCTCTCCAGAAGAGGGTGGGTCCATGGCTGTGGCCATTTGACTGTGGAGGCATCTGGTTGAGATGCTAAGGACTTCATCTCTCTGGACCTCACCTCATTTTTCAGGTTTCTCAGAGGAAGTCTCTGCTTTTCTCCCATACACTCTGTTGACTTGAGGGTGTTGGGGCTGAGGGATTAAAAGACATTGGAGGGAAAAGCCACCAAGGTCTCAGTTCAGAGCCCAGAGGCCCAGGGTTTGCTCAACACCACAGAGCAATCCCTGTCTACCTTGGAGAAGCCAACACAGCCTTGGACAACTACTCTGACATGACTAGACAGTATGGACTCAACAACTGGCAGTGCTACCAGACGGGGCAGCCCTGGCGAGTTGTGTCCACAGTCCAGGTATCCCCTTCCTAAACATGTCTGTGGGTGGCTAATACAGAGTCGGGTAACCCAGATCCAAAGTTTAATCATGTGACTTTGGCACACCTTTGAATCTTTTCAAAACTCCAACTTTCTTATTTGTAATTGGGAAGTAATAAGATATCTCTGTCACAGGGCAGTTTGGGGAGATAGGGATTGATGCACATCAAGTGGATGACCTGTGTCTGGTTAGTCAGGACAAACAATGATAGCAGCAGCATCCACTGAGCTTCCTCTCCAATGCTAGACACTGCAAGGAGTTCTTTGCCTATTTTCATAGG
Organism: Montemys delectorum; assembly: GCA_019843815.1. Lineage (NCBI taxonomy): Eukaryota > Metazoa > Chordata > Mammalia > Rodentia > Muridae > Montemys > Montemys delectorum. The sequence continues at coordinate 41,262 of JADRCD010219033.1, forward strand.
GATAGTATGCAAGAAGCTATACACTCAGTGAATCAAACACGTATCATCCTCACAATATTTCTCCTGAGGATGTTCAACAGAAGAGCTAAAGAAAAAGATGAGTCAGGACTTAGACTCAGTTATTTGCCTGTAGAGCCTACATCTTCACTATCATGTGACAGTGCTCATATTATGACAGGTTAGCATTCTGGCTACTTCCCTGCTCCCATCTTGGCCCTTTATGGGTGTTGGTAGATGAGTGAAAATGCCAAACAGTCATCTTCCCATCTCTCCTTGTAGCCACAGGAAGGATTTATGATCTGGAAAAATTATCAGCAGAAATGCTAGTGAGGCTTCTAATCTGGAGCCAGTGATGTAGGAAATGGTGACCCAGAGGAGAATTGCTTGTCCTCCTGGGATTTGAAGAGTGGCACATCACTGGTGGGCATGAACAGAGCAGTACTGAACATTGTACATGACAGGTCACATCATGAGTGTGGGTGGGAGGCAAAGTCAGGGCTGGGTGAGGCAGAAATTGCCTGGTGCTCTTTACCAGTGCATTGGTATGATCTTTGGTATGTTTCTGGGCTGGGTTGGGCAAGCTTGAGCCATTTCATTGTCCAGTTACTTTCTCCTGCAAAACCAACCCAGGTCTTATTTTTAGTTAAGTAAAATAAAGACTAGATGGAAGAAACAGACTCCTTTTTTTCATTCTTTCACATTATCCTCCACATTTAGAGTCTGCAGTTTTTATAAGACTTGTGTGATGATAAACAAGAAGGAGAATGTTATTAAAATTGAAGTGATTTCCTTTGGGACTGTGGAAAATAATGGAAAAGCTATTTCGTGTGTTCCTTTTTCCTGTTTGGAAAATCTCAAGCAGAAGATGAGGCCACTTGCTGTTTTGACATTGTCAGGCGTGTCTCCTGTGCTCTGGGGAGTTGCCACATGACTCCAGCAAGGTCTCTAAGCAACTGGAAGCAATTGGTCTTGTTCACCTCTTCTGTATTTCCCAGGAGCAGTACAAAGGCTAGCACCTCAGAGGAGTCACCTCGCCTGCAAAACAGCATGTCCGGGCCCCACCTTCTCTCCTACCATCTAAAAGTACATCTACTAAATGAACCAATTTATGTGGGAAACAGAATGACCACACCTCCCATGGTTATACTTCTTCCTAAGGATGATCATATTTAAGGAGAACATTAACTTTCCAGGCCTTTTATCTGCAACTCTCACTTTAATGTTTCCCTTTATTTTTAATTATTCTTATTTAAGTCAACTATGGACAAAAGCTGAAGAATCAAATAGCACTAGAAATATTTGGCTCAAGGTCATTCTTGGTTCAGTGATGGCAGCTGTCAAGATGTTTCTCTAGCTGACAGGGAACAAGCTGTGATAACCAAATTCTGATATTGTGATGAATTATAGAATAAAAATAAAATAACTTAATAGCTTTCCAAAGTCACACCCAAACCTCCCTGCCTCTCTCTTCCTCTTCCCAGAAGCAACCTATTCACTCACAGGGGCTCACAGTATTGCTACTAACTCCCATGATACTCGGTGACACACACTCTCTCTTAATTGTTCAGCTTAGGTCTTATCTTTTGATTGTGCTGGGTTCCTCTGTTCTTTCCTTCTCTGATGTATATAAGTGGGTATGTGTGTTCGTGTGTGTGTGTGTGTGTGTGTGTGTGTGTGTGTGTGTGTAGCGGTCAGAGGATGACTTTGACAATCCTCACTCAGGTACCTTCCACATTTTTTTGAGAGAGGAAAAAATAGAACCTTTCTTGGCCTGGAACCTTTACGAATAGACTATGTTTCCAGGCCATTGAGATCCAAGAACATGCCTGACTCTGTCTCCCATCTCACTAGCACTCTGATGGCAGGCACATACCACTATACTGCCTTTTTATGTGGGTTCTGGAGATCTGAACTGAGGCCCTTACCATTGTGAAGTGGATGAGTGCTGCTTGAACCATCTCTCCAGGCCCTGAATCTTTTCCTTACTCCCATTTCCCTCTCCTTCTATTGGGGCTTGTGAAAGTTGAATGGAAGTCAGTTGGTATCTTTTTATCTTTCTATTCTGTTCTCATATTTTAATGATAGTTTAGGAATAGGATCAAATACTCTAGTGTCTTCCAGCCTCCTTCTTGATACCAGTCAGAAGCTGATCTCACTTCTGTGATATATGTTCTTCTCTGAACACTTGTGTAAAGAGTGGGATTTTTCTTGGTTAGGAGACAGGGTCTCGCTGCAGCTTAGGTTAGCCTGCAGTAGGTAATCATGCCCTATACCTCCTAAAGTCATGTGCTACATACTGGCTTCTAGGTCTTTGTGGGGCAGTGATCTGTTCAGGCAACCTGGTCCCGGTCAAGTAACAGGTCTGGAACTCCGGAGACCCAGTGGGTAGTAATTTATGCCTGCATGGGACAGAAGGTGTTCGACCACACCTCCTGGGTCCCTGGCTCTTGTG
>JADRCD010219035.1:0-11823 GCA_019843815.1 Montemys delectorum
GTGTTTACAAAGAAAAAAAGGCATTTAAAGATACTTTCAGTAATGTATGTGGGTTAAAATGTCTGGTTATCTTCCCTCTAATAAAATTGTCTAATAATTTCATTCCACTGTCTAAACCTACATTGCAGTAAAAGATAAATTAGTCCTGGCATGTAAAACAGTCTGCTTCAGTGAATGAGAATGCAGTGGATCCCAGAAAGCTGGAAGCTTTTAATAGGTGGGTTCCCTAGAGGAGAAGGAGGGGTAGGATCCCAGCGATTTTTGTCTTTCCCTTGCCAAGGTCAGCCAAAGTCTAGAGAAGAGATAAGGCTGGTGACCTGCTTGCTCTTGGGGCTGAAGAGAGTGACATTCCAATGCTCTCCCCAATGAAAAGCAAATTGACAGTTTCGGATCAGTAAGATCTTGAATGCTAAATATGCAAATTACATCACAACCTCTCTGAGTTCTCCCTGCTCTAAGCCTTCCCTCTGGAAGTCTGTCTGTCTTTCCTGGCCTCCCTGCCCTGTGCAGTGTTTACCTGCCACCCTTCTTGACGTGACTCCTGCTTTACCCTTAGCCGTGGCAGTTCATGAAAATGTCCATCTTAGCCAACTGGTTTTCCAACCTGTGGCTGGATGTGAAAATAATTTAAAACAAAAATCAACTAAGCTCTCAAAACTGGACAGAAAGAGCATCTGTCTGTGAATGTTACCTTTTTCTTGGACGCCTCTGACTTTTTTGATATGTTCTTCAGCTTTTTATGCAGATGATTAAGGACCTGCAAAACATAACCGGGTGAAGCGGGTTAACTTCAGGTTGTACTTTCACACTGCCTCTTTTTTAGTGAGAACCACTGAGCTTTGGTATGGTAACACTAGTGCTTATGAAACAACAAAAATAGAAATGCATTTTAGATTTTAAAAAGCCCTGAATCCGAGCAGCTGAATGTGTTCAGAAGTATCCCTGGAAGACAGACCACACCCAGATCTGGACAGAGCCATGGAGAACATAAACCAGGCTCAGAGTTTCTTGTAAAACAAGCCCTTCCTGAGGTGGGGTGGCACTTACTCAAAGCAATCTCCTGCTCTTACTTCTTCTGCTCTTTCTTTGCTTCTGTCTGAGAATCCACACACCTAAAATCACCAGGTCCTATTATATACATGGGACACAGAGACAGCTCAGAGACATATTGAAAACTAAAGACCCAGGCTGTGGAGGTTCACCATCCAGGGGAGAAAGCCAACTGAACAAGTAGGAGAATATAACTCACAGTTGTTCGGTGTGGTTGTCCCACCCTGGGACAGTTCCTGGAGCTATCTATGAACCTCTCTCATTTCAAGTCTCCAGGACAGAGGTTCTCAACCTGTGGGTTACCACCTCTTTTGCAAACCTCTACCTCCAAAAGGATTTACATTATGATTCATTAACAGTAGTAAAATTACAGCAGTGAAGTAGCCACAGAAGTAATATTATGGTTGTGGGGGTGGAGGTGGTCACCACAACATGAGGAATGGTACTAAAGGGTCACAGCATTAAGAAGGCTGAGAACCAGTGCTCTAGAGCAACACACGAGCCAGCAGGGCTCCTTTCATGTATAACTCAAATACTGTTTGGTCTTTAGACAACGCCCTTAGGAATTCAACATTACTGGTGATTTTTTTTTTTTTAACCATCCTGCAGGTTTTACACTTAGCATACCTATCCAGGAGATAAGCTAGCTTTGATAAATTGAAAAGTCACTTCTACCCTCTCTTGTCTCTGCCATACGTTGGACAAATGATATGAGTGTAGCCGTTGCTATTGTGTATAGGAATTCACAATCTGCGGTTTCTTCACAGTGCCTGGCCTGCAGGGCTGGTCCCAGGTCTGTTTTCCTATTCTGATGGAGAACCTGGAGTAAATGGCAAGGAGCTTGAAGTGGACTGGATTTCTGAAGAAGCACTAGGGGAGTGGGCGTGGGTTCCGGCCGCTTGGATGTTTCCCTCGAACACCACAACATGGAAATAACTTAATCCAATTGGCCTTACTGCTGAAGTCGGCTCCACTCAGCTCCAAGCAGCACCATCCATCAGTCACGTCCTAATTGAGAAACCTCTGGATTCATTTACCAGCCTTCTCTACCCATGCAGCAACGCGCCCACCCTCCAGCCGTCTCCAGGGGGAATTTCTGTCTTCAGACTTCTTGCCCTATCCAGACACTTCTCGCTGCCTGAAAGCACGTTAGCGTCTCCCAACCAAACGAGTCTTTGCTTGACACGGAAGCAAGGGAATAACTGGCTGGTATACCAACGTTGGAGCAACTCTGTCCTGCCCCACCAGAAAGTACAGAGAAGTTTTCAATAGCAGCAATCTGAAAACCTTGTAAGAGGAAGATGGGAGCTGGAGCCAGGAGCTTGCTGATGGAGTCAGAACTGAGCAGCTAGCTGACAACGGCCAGCATGCTTGTGAATCCCTGTATGTAACAGTAGCAACAACATTCATGTCATTTCTACCTAGTAGGACACTGGCAGGAGAGCATAAGGCCTTCTAAGCAACTACTCTTTCTAGCTGGAAACATTATCTTCTGCGTCAATGTTACTATTTTCAAAGTTATTAAAACTAGCTTATCGCTCTGACAGATCTACTAAGTACAAAACCTAGAAAGTAATCATGAATCAGTAGAGAGGCTGAGTTCCCAAAAGAAGTTGTCTAAAGACCACAGATCACAATACTATGGGTCATGGAGGAAAAGGGACAGAGAAGGTATCAAGAGAATCTGCTAAGGGCATGAGCATTGGCGGCCAACTTCTTGGTATTACTTGGGTTTGAACAGTCAGGCCAACCAACTAAGTTGGGTCCCAGTTCAGAAACAGAAGCGCCTAAGAACATTGAATTTGCTGAACTACCCACCGAGATGATTCTAAATGTGTTTTTCTCAGCTCTGTTTCTCTTCTATAGCTCAGGCTATGAGGACACAGTGTCGTGCTGTGACTGGTCTTAAGGTCCTGCCATTGAGGGAGAGAGTCTAGCCATTAGGATCAGTTATGATTTCATCTCTTGAGACAAGGAGCCTAGCAGGAATGTGTCCTCACTTTTGACACAGGAGGGTTCTAAGCAGGAACCCATGCTGAGGGAAGAGGGCAACAAGCAAGAGCCCTACAGTACAGAAAGGAACATCTTCACGAGCAGGGGCTGCTCCAACCCATGCCCTGTGCCCTCCCCTCCAGAGCCTTTCAGATGTAAAGAAGTGTCTCACTAAACATGGATGAAAAGATCATTCCGGGAATGCAATTCATTCATTTATTTTTAAAATGGAAAATCTAAAATACATGGTAGTTAATTACATAGTAATTAATTTCAAGAGCTATTCTGACGGTCCATGACTTTTCGCACTGGCTGACAGTCCCACCCTTAGACATACACAGCCAATTTGGGACCCAACATGAAGTCTCAGACTCATTAACTAGATGGCACAAGCTTAGTGCTGGACAGAAAAACAGTAAGTCCAAGTAACTTTCCTCCAGGTGTCCAGGACCCGGGATGAATTCGCAAATATTAACATTGACTCAAAAGATGTTTCTAGATGGGATACATGCCTAGATAATAGAGGCCTACATGCCTATTTCTGAATGAAAAATATTGAAACAATCTATTCATTAATTCTTAAGCTCTGCTTCTGTGGGACTTCTGTAGACCTATTTAGCTAAAAGTTTACCTTTTGGTTTCCACAAAGATTGAAATGTTTTGTTGTTGTTGTTGTTGTTGTTGTTGCCTAAGGACTTTGGAGGAAATGAGGAAGCATAGGTTTCCATTTCAAGGCACCAATTAGGAACTTAAGGGACCAATATTTTAAGTGTGACTCTAGTTCCCAGCCTCTTGTCCTCTAGGGATGGACTGTCACCTCCTGAAACTCTTCCTCAATCATTTACCAGCCTTACCATCTGGTCAGTCGCTGCTTTGCTCTGAAAGTCCTTTTTCTTATTAATAAAACAGAGTTAGCAGCTCCCACCCAGAGGTTCACAGGACACACTCATGGATGTGTGCCCACACCCTACAACTCCAGGTGCACAGCAGCCTTTGTTTTGCATTTGCAAAGACCAAACGAATAAACCAGCTACTTCCAACTAGCAAGGCTGCCATTGCAGGTTTGATCCAGTACACTCACTCAGGTAGTGTTGCCATTCAGGAGAGACACAATCGGATCACATAAAGGGGGGAAGATGGCCTTCTTGAAATGTGTTTTTCTGGGGCAGATCTGCCTTATGAGTGAAGTGTAAGGAGCCGTTGCTTTTCTAGACAGGGGGTTATGTTATGGTCTTGCTGGCATGGACAAAGAGATTGGGAGTCAGGGAAGGATAAAGTTGCATGGAAACCTTAGAATTTGCATTGTAGAGTTTTTCAACCCACCCCTACTGGTTCTGGTAGTGCCCTGAAAGGAAATATTATGACAGAGGTTACCTCAAGAGCCATATCAAGTGACCATCAACATACATTCTGGATTCACAAACCATCAACAAGTAGCACCTAAGAAGTTTAAGGTTGTTGATTAACATAAATGCCCAGTGCTCCTTAATTCTTAGAAGCTGTGAGCCACCAATCCTTCCCAATACAGGAGAGCAGGATAAGAACTCAGCTCTCCCAGCTGTGTGTTCTTGCTCACCACCTGAATCCCTAACCCTATCCATACACCCCTCCCCCGAAGACATCACTTGTCCTTCTACTCATAGTTCCCCGAGGACTTCAGTCAAGTCTCTATGGGGAAGATGGGCTTCTCACTTGGCTTGATGTGCAGAGGCTTACAGAGTCTGGACTCTGAAATCCTGCTGAGATGCAGGAGCCAATGTGCTTTGTTGGAAGAACTTGGCTCCAGGGACCACCACACTAACGGGTCTCAGCAGAGAGCTAAGAGGGTTGACCAGAATCCACCATGGCCCATGGCTGTATCCTAGAGGGAGCACCGACTCTGCAGCTCCCTTTGTTCCGTTGAATTCGTTTCTTGGAGCCCACCGACCTTGTTTAAAATCGGCTGAAGCTAAGGGGGCTCTAACCCTTTGAGCAGCGATCCAAGACACACAGCTGCCTCTCTGAACCTTGAAGCTACAGCGCCCTTGAAGGAGAGCAGAGAGAAAGTCTCTCTATCCAACAGGAACTGCCAACTTCAGACACTCTCTCTCCCCACCACTCCCCCCACCCCTTGCCAACTCTCAAACTCCAAGTTAACTTTTTTTGTGCCACAAATGATGTCGGAGCAAGCAAGCTGAGGCAAAGTGAAATGGAGAGGAATGGGGAGGGGGGGAATGGAGCGAAGATATGAAGCTCCAGAAAGCTCAGTCAGGGTCAGGGGACACTAAGAGCTGCACAGGAACCTGGCCAGCACTCCCCACTCACCTTGGCATAGCAAAAGCAGATGAGCAGTAAGGGCAGAAGGTAGCCAAAGACGAAAGTGCACACCACATACGCCTTCTTGTGGAGCTGGTTGGGCCACTGCTCCCAGCAGAAGGTCTGGTTGCTGTCCCGATGGAAAAGGCGCTGGTGGTAGGCCACCGGCGAGGCCATGGCGATGGACAGCGCCCAGATGAAGCCCACGCCCAGCAGCGCGTTGCGGGACACCCTGAGGGAGGAGGAGCGCCGCGAATGCACAATGGCCACGTAGCGATCCACAGACATCGCGGCCAGGGTGAAGATGCTCACGAGCATGGACACGGTGAAGAAGTAGTGTGTAAACTTGCAGATGAAGGCGCCCAGCACCCAGGTGGGCAGTGCGTACACAGTGGCCTGGAAAGGGATGCAGAAGAGCAGGTAGGCCAGGTCTGCGATGCTCAGGTTGAGGATGAACAGGTTGGTGGTGCTGCGCGGCTTGCCCGGTTTGCTGCGCGCCAGCACGGTGATCACCAGGCTGTTGCCCAGCACGCCCATCGCGAAAATCAGGCCAAACACCACCAGTGTGATGAAGTTCTCCACGCCGATGCCGAAGAACGGCCTGGACTCCTCCGGGGCTGGAGGCTCTGGGTCGCTCCCATTCCCTTCACTGAGGTTCACAGTAGCCAGTTCCATCATTTACTGGGACACCCCCTTGGGGCGCTGTGCAACGGACCGGACCGGAGAGCCCTGGGGAGTTATGCCAGCCAGAGAAAATCGGCTCTGGAGGTAGTCTAGGGTCACCAGGTGGCCCAGGACAGAGCGGCGGCGAGAGCGCGCGTCTCCAGCTAGTCCCTCCCGCAACCAGCAAGAAAGCGGGGAACAGCGACCCGGGCCGTGCCTGGCTAAACAGGAGGCGGTGCTGCAAGTCCCGGGCTGAGCCTTCCCGTGCGGGGGCGGCAGGCTCCAGAACACAGAGGTACGTTACCGCTCTAGGCGACTCTCATTGCTGGCAGTCAGCAAGCTGGGCGGACAGGACTCCTCCGCAGCTCTCCGCAGGCGGAGAATCTTGGTGCGCAGTTACGGGTTCCAATCCCTTGGACCTTGTGAGCTGCGTCCCCTTGCTCTCAGTGCCTTGAGGTCGCACCTGTTGCTTTGAGCCTCTTCTTCCCGCCAAGCTCTGCAGAGCCCTGCGATGCACACCTTCAATGGTGAAGAGGGTCGCTGAGCTCCCCGCACTAAGATCCACCTCCCTGCCTCGCTGGCGCTGCGGCTCCCGCTTAGTCCCAGATCCTCCGCAGGGCGAACCTCTCTCGCGGATCCCCAGTGGCCGGCAGAGATTCTGCGGTACCTGAGGGATTGTGAGTATTCTAGCGCATCCCCTCTGTGCCTCCTCAACCCGATAGGTGGCCGGCCCACCTCGCTGCTGGAACTGGGGCTCCGCTCGTGCTGCCTCGCTGCCCCTTTGCTCCCCAAAGGTGACTGTTGGCGCTTGGGAGCCAAGCTCGGTATGCTCCAGTGTGTGCAGGCTGAGGCGACAGGCCCTCCTGCCAATTGGTACCTTTGGTCTTTCCCGCTCCCTGGAAGAGCAGAAATAAATCCCACGAAAATCAAAGGTTGATACTACGGGAGTTCTGTGACTTTCTCTGCCTCACTCCCTTCCTCGTCCAGTCACAAGCTAGGGAGGGAAAAGGCAGGAAAGAAACAAGCACAGGCTGCCGGAGTTTTCTTTACCAGCGTGTCCTGCGCAAGCTGCTCACCTCGGGGATCCATCACTTCCACCAGACATTACTCATCTGAGTGACACAAACGGAAGCCTTGACGAGTGTTTGTGAAGAGTCATTTGACTGTGTTGAACGGCCGCTCTGCTGAAAGGGGGGGGGGTCATATCAACTATGAACCGCTGCTTCTAGTAATTCAAAAGAAAGACCTGCCCTTGCATGTAGTAGGTACAGGGTACCTACATCACTTTCCAAAACGCCAGCGTCCTCCAGCGGTGAGTGACCACAACTGCTAGACACAAGGCCAGAGGCAGAGTACTTACAGAAGGGTAGGACAGGATGCTCCTGGGGACGCTCTGTGCCCTGGAGCTGTACCAGTGCTGGTAGCGCAGTCTAGCCCTGCAGGCAAGGATGCACAATGGTGAGGCAGGAGCTGCTTTTCTGGGGGAGTTTAGGGACCAGCTGTACCTCATTCCTCCCCATCACCAGCTCTCTTTTTCCACACTGCCAGGGACACATTCTGATGCTCTGCATCGCGTACCTGCTAGGGCTTTGCTCTTGTGCTCAATACAGAGAGCTCCCTTATGAATGGATTATGTATTCATCTTAAGGAGAGCAGGACTGTCAGTTGTTACTAGCATTCATCTAAGCATCGGGGAGCATCCTGCCCTAGGAGGATAGAGCTGGGTTATCAGTTGTCTTGTCTTTCTCCCCCAGAAATGCTCTGTGACCTAGAGCTTCATAGTGCTCTGTTCTGTTGACAGCTCTGCTGCATTGAAGGTCATATGGAATAGGACTTAGGGGAGTGGTTTAGCCATGGGGGTTCTATATTGTTTTATTCTGGTGTGTGTGTGTGTGTGTGTGTGTGTGTGTGTGTGTGTCTGGGAACTGGTTGAACTCAGAGCCTCGAGCATGTTGGGCAAAGATTCTACCAGTGAGCAATACCTCCAGCAAGAATTTATAGGGACTTGGTTGTTGTTTTTGTTTTCATGTGGTATAAACTTTGTATTAATGAATTACTATTTTGTGTATATATGTGAGTGTGTGTGTATGTGTGTGTATGAGTGTGTGTGCTTGTATATATGTGTGTGACTGCATATGTGTGTGTGCTTATATATATGTGTGTGACTGTGTGTGTGTGTGTGTGTGTGTGTGTGTGTGTGTGTGCTGGCACTGTGGTCTCAGTCACAGGAAAGCTTCCAGGATTTGCTTCCCTCCCTCCACCATGGGCTCTGGGGATAGAACTCAAGTCACCAGGTCTGCTTGGGAAGTGCTTTCATGCCCCGAGACACCTCCTCGGCCCTCTAGGAACTGTTTTTGACCTGGGAGGCCCATGGTGAGATCACATCATACACCAGAGCCCACCATCCGGCATAAAATACTTCAAAACTCAACAATATCCTTGAACATTTCACGCATTTGTCTAATCACCATCCCCAGTGCAGCCACCTAAGCGTGTGCTCGCTGCTCCTCTCCAGATGACTAAGTGATATATGCATATGTCCTTTAATGGTATTCTGTCATGGGCTTGGGGATGTACTGGCTGGGTTTGTGTGACAACTTGACACAAGCTGGAGTTATCATAGAAAAAGGAGCCTCCCTTGAGGAAATGCCTCCATGAGATCCAGCTATAAGGCATTTTCTCAATTAGTGATCAATGACGTAGGGCCCAGCCCATTGTGGGTGGTGCCATCCCTGGGCTGGTAGTCTTGGTTTCTATAAGAGAGCAAGCTGAGCAAGCCAGGGGAAGCTAGTAAGCAGCACCCCTCCGTGGCTTCTGTGTCAGCTCCTGCCTCCAGGTTCCTGCCTTGTGAGAGTTCCTGCCCTGACTTCTGTCAATGATGAATGGTAAGCTGCATAAACCCTTTCCTCCCCAACTTGCTCTTTGGTTATGGTGTTTTGCGGCAACAATAAAAACCCTAACAAAGTCTGAAGATGGGGAGAGGGGAGGTTGAGGCTTCATTTTTGTTTTCATGCTGTGATCTATGTTTTGCCTTGGTTTGCCTTCGGCAGGTAATTCATCTGTCCTCATGTAGATGCACCAAGGCTCGGTTCACAGCATTCTCTTTTGTTTTCTGCACTCTTCTCTACACTGCAACCACTGCCAAGCACTACATAAATGCAGGCCTCTCAGACCCAGCGTGCTCATCTCAGTTCCTTAACCTAGTGAGTTTGGTCCATGTCTATTCCTTGCTGTCGCTGACCTAACAGTTGGCTTGTTGACATTTCCTGGACACTCGGCCTTTCTGTTCTGTTTCCTACAAGCTGCTCCCTCTGCTGTTCTTCCATGGAATGTTCTACCTCCACAGAGCTTCCTCCATGATGTCTGCAAGCTTCTGCTCCAAGAATCTTGCTCCCAGGGGTTTCTCCTGACCCTCCTAACACTGTTCCTCTCCCATGTTACTGTTGTACCCTTGTCTTGCTTTCTTCTCTGTTAGCAGTCTTTGCCACATTTCATATTATACTGTTACATCTTTTTAGAAGCCTTATCCGTAGTCCAGAAGGGATTGGCAAGTGTGGAGTTGGATGTGTAAGTCTTGAAATAATTCAACACCTCAGAGCTGGAGACATGAGATTAGAGCCATCTTGAGTCCATTATTAGTTAATAAAAGTTAAAATTAAAATGAATTGTTATGACCCACTCGATAACAGCTCAACCCTGGATCGTTGCTAGCCTCATGACTCCTCTGGCGCACCTGGCTCTGCAGCCCAGTTGCTTGACCTTTTGAACTCCCTTGCTGGAGACCATCGCTAGACAGCCAAAAGCCCATTTTCTCTCCCAGAACTTGTAGCTGCCTGCCTTTGCCTCCTCCCCCATCGGAAGCCTTCTCTCCCCGTCAGAGAGCACATTTCAGTTCTTCCTTTAGTAGAGGGCAATGATGAAAAGCATTTGGCCCTTCTGATCCAGCAGCATCTGACCAAACAGTTCTTCTCTCGCCTGTTGTTTTCGTTCCCTCAAAGTCGGCTCCCTATCCTTTGTCATATATAATTTTACTTCTCTCTACATTTTATTGCCTTCTTTTTGTCACTGGCGTTTCAGGGTTTGCTACAATGTTTGTGATGTTTTTATTTTTCACACAAACCCTCCCCCAAGTTTCTAGAATTAAGGGTAATATCACTGGTTTTCAAAAATTCGTGGACATTATCTTGGGCATTATTGACTTTTCCAATTCCTGTTCTTCTGTGCTCCTGGATTTCTAAAAGATCTGTGATGTTCTTTTCTGTCTCTTAGTAACTTGGTCTTATCATCCATCTCTCCTCAGTCTCTTAGCCATGTGACCTTACGTCCCATCTCTCCCCTATAGCACATCCCTGGTTGTTCTCAGGCCATGCACCGTCCATTTTACCATGGCTCTTGAATTCTAATAGGTTTTTTTTTTTTTTTTTGTCAAATATACCAGGACTAGGTTTGTTTCATACTTCCTGTTTCATTATCTATGTTTCTAATTACCCTGGTTATGTATTCAAGTACTTTTTTTTAAAGTTTTATCACATTATGATGAGAAAAGTTACATGATTTCAATTTACCTGAATTTGTTAACATTTAAAAACATATTTTAAGTAAATAGAATTGCATCACATTCTCATTTCCCTTCAATACCTACACTATCTTTTTTGTCATATTCTTTAAAATTTATAAAATATTATAACAACAAAAATGAATATTATAAAAGTTGTTTGATATAAAACAACAACCAATTGAACATTCTTACATAGATGCTTGTCTACAGCAATATTGAAAATACATACGTTTTTCTCAATGTAAATTTTAAATAATTCAAAATATATTAACTGTATATTTCAAAATAATACATCACTACTAGTATTTTCTTAAATGAAAATAAATATATAAAGTCTTTTGTTTGTTTGTTTTGTATTTAGTAGAGTTTAAAATCTTGGCTGGTACAAGCCCAAAATAAGAACAATTTTTAGACACTGGATTTCATTGTAATAAGGTTGTATTTTAATGACCCTCACATAACCAAAGGATTTTACCTCCATCGTAGCTAAGCTGAGAATTGACAGTTCTGCTGCGCCAAGGAATGCATTGTAGGCACGATTTTTGGATACAGACTTCCTGCTATGGTCAAAGCTATTTGACTTGAGTGAGTGACTTTATTCTCAGCCCACAGAGAACAGGTTACATTCATTTATGAAATGGTATGTATATTATGATGGTCTATCCATAAAGTCATTCACCAACTGTTTCAATGAACAGTGGTTCTGCTTGGAGGGTGGCACAGACATTAGGTGTGGGTAAGAATCTGGTTCATTGGTTGTGATGATTTTGAAAAGCATTCATCTCAGAGAAAGAGTATCTTATAAAGTCCTCTTCTTCAAATTTGATACAAGAGTTACAAACTTCAAGCAAAGCATTCAGTCTCACTCTTTGTTGTTCTCTTACAAGCCCCCTCCCAATTTGATTATCTACCTTTCTTTTGGGCATATAAATACTTTTGAAATATGTAAGCTGTTCTGAAAACCATAGTATAGTGTAAAAACATGAAATAAACAATACTACTAATAGAGAGGCTGAGATAGGAGAAGCAAGATTTCAAGACCATTATGTTGTACACAGCAAGACACTGTCACAAGCAAACAAGCTGAAAGTGTACATGGATTGTACAATATTGGACCTATTTCTCCAATTACCAAATTAGAGAGACCATTGGATGACAGTCAACAAATTTTTAATTTCTCATATTTTTGGATTTCAATCGATTAGGATATGTTGGTAGTATTAATTTTCATATTAAGATATTAAGAAAAAGTAATTGTCACTTCC
>JADRCD010219036.1:2425-15841 GCA_019843815.1 Montemys delectorum
GATGCAGAGGCCATGGAGGGATGTTCCTTACTGGCTTGCTTCCCCTGCTCAGCCTGCTCTCTTATAGAACCCAAGACTACCAGCCCAGGGATGGCACCACCCACAAGGGGCCCTACCCCCTTGATTACTAATTGAGAAAATGCCCCACAGCTGGGTCTCATGGAGGCACTTCCCCAACTGAAACTCCCTTCTCTGTGATAACTCCAGCCTGTGTCAGGTTGACACACAAAACCAGCCAGTACAATGGTGATTCTCATTATGAGTATGTAGTTTTATCAGACTGTACATGATTCAGTGATTCAAGGACTGATTCAATAGGAGGTTTTAAAAGTTAAAAAAAAGAGCACAACTTGCTTTCTTACTTCTAAATCTAGTCCCTGTTTGACTGCTCTTTTTAAAATGAAATTTGAGGAACAGTTCATTCATTCGTTTGTCTAACAGTAATTACAAATGCTATCATGTGCTCAAGACTAGGGGGCAGGCTGAGATGCCATAGCTGTTAACCAAGATGCCATAGCTTATTTAATCCCAAGTCTCTGAATGCTCAATCTATTGTATACAGACAGACAGTAAAACACCAACAGTGAATCCCTGAGCAAGTGCGATCCTGGAGGAAGATCCAAGGGCATCCAGAGGGTGGGTGACCAATGTGGGCTTAAAACATCCCCAAGATAGCAACTGAGAAGTACTATCAGTTTTTAATGTGATAACCATTTTTGGAGGGCACACTGATTTCCTCCCCACCCCCTCTCTGCCCCTTCCCTTCTCCCTCTCCCTCCTCTCCCTCCCATCTGCCTACACAATAGATGTGAGGTATGGGGCAATATGTAAGACATTTTTGGAAGAACAACTTCACCCTTCTGCACCTGATGCCTATTTAATCCTTATTCAGTTCATTCTGCTTTAAACAATTCCCAGTTCAAAGCACAAAAAATACATAGAATGCTGTTTTTACTCATTCTCAATATACTGCCTCATTTGGGGGTGATTTGTTTGTTTGTTTGTAAGAGACGAGGGGTTTGTTCTGGTTAGGGTACAGGGAGATAAATTCCATCATGGTGGGCAAAGCTTGGCAGCAGGAGAAAGAGGGTGCTGGTCACACTGTATCAGCTGCCAAGATATCATGGGCCATTCAACTGCAGGGCCCATCCCTAGTTACCAGCTTCCTCCACTTAAGTCTTGTAGATGTGAAAATTCCAGAAAAGAAAGAGAATCTGGCACATTCAGGGCTCTTAAAGGATTGCTTCCTAACACTAGGGCATAAGAGGAACCTGAGCTGAGAGTCCACAGCCACAGGTGACATGTTAGGGATCCTAACCTCACAGGGTTCAGGCAAGCCCAGGGTGATGGCGCGCAGGCCTTTAATCCCATCACTCAGGTGGCAGAGACAGGCAGACCTCTGTGAGTTCAAGGCCAGCCTGATCTACATAGTGAGCTCCCAGGACAGTCAGAATTACATAGTGGCACTATGTCTTGAAAAGCAAACAAACAAAGAGAAGGAGGGGTATCAGGCAAGACCAGGGGAAAGGGTCCAAGATTCATTTGGAAGGACAGGTAGTTTTAAACGATGCATTTTCTTTGCTCTGCTGATTTTACTTGGAAGTTAGGAAAAGGCTGTGGAAGTCCACATTTCACTTACAGTGTTGTTCATTGTATTTGGTTACTCGGGGAAGGAAACAGCTTCATTGCCTAACAATAGCAGCCTCGCTAAATAAATTATGTCATCTGTACAATGCCATTCTAAGCAGGTTTGTTTTTTAGACCTTACGCACCGTATCTCACTCTCTCTTCTGCACCAGAATCGGGCCCACTGAAAGTCAAATTGCTCAGCCAAGCTTGCAGAGTTGCTGATGCCATTGGCTTGAGAGAGGGCTCAAGAATTTGCTTTCCTAACACATTCCCCCAAGGACGACACTTTCAGAACTTCTGATGTAGAGGCATAGTTCTTGACTTGGAAGAATACTCACCAACTGTACATTTTTTTTCTGCTTTTTTTTGCATTATGTACTGGAGTTTAGGGGAAAAGATCTTATTGAGTTCATATTCCTGGCTGCCTTTAGTGAAACAAAGTGTGGGCACTTAATTGTCTTCTAAAGTTTTGAACGGCATACTTTTCTGTAATGACCAGAAGGCCCATAACTAAAACACAATAAAATTACTTCATTTAAGGAAAAGGGATCAAGAGGCACTGGGCACTGGTTCTAACAGGCTGGGAAAGGGCTTAGTCTTGCTCAGGAGACCTTGCTCCTAGCTCTAAAAGTGCCCTTGGTGGGAGTATGTATTCAGAAGCAGCTAGAGGCAGATCAATGACGGGCACACCCACAGGCACCTACCCTCTTCATGGGGAGAAAACAAGAAGAGGCTTCTGGGAAATGGAAGGCTTCCACAGTGCCTCTCTTCTCTTCAGTAGTGGCACACAGGCTTCTTCTGGGTGGGACCCAAGGGCCACCTGCCAGGGCTTTGCAGCATCTGGATTGGCTCCCTTTTTGTTTCCTGATATAGGCTAGATCCCCTTCCCAGAGTATCAGATTAAGGTGTCTCCTCTCTGGGAAAAACAAAACAAGATTTCATGGTTTAAATTCCCATTCCCCTTTGTGTCTGTGGCACTGCGCTGTCTCCTTTCCAGCATGCAGCCTCGGGGGGTCATGATGTCTCTTCCCTGCTGATATCAGCGTGCCAACTGTGGAGACACGCACACCCAGCACAGAGCCGCCATTCAGCCGCCCTGGGCTGGGTTCAGGAAGCAAAAGGGCCTCTAAGTTTCCCCAAACTTTGACAGATCTTCCTCCCCCTGTGCTGGTGCTAAACAACTCTCAGGGTGAGAGCAGTGGGGTGGGGAGAGGGAGTCAGGGTCAATGCCAAGGGTAAGCACGTGGCCGGAACAGAGCTCAAACAGCTGCCACCAATATCCAGGAAAAGGAAGGGTGGGCAGACAGGACAGAGCACACTACCAACTCCTCAGTGGGCACTGCTTGCCCAGCTCCTGCCTGTCTATGCCTGCGTGAAGAGATAACAGAAATGCTGGTGTCTGGGGGTGACATGTTGAAACCCGACCTCGTGTACAGTTTTCTCCACAATGTCTGCTGCTTTGGAGAGTTTTGTTTGTTCGGATTTTCAAAATATGGAATGTGTTCTGATTTTGGTCTTCAAAAAGCAAACTTCGGTCCTTCTATGATGACTCTCAGTTAGATGACATAACAATTTGTTGGGAACTTCAATGCCCCTCTGCGTCATTTTGCAACAACTTTGCCTGTGGGTAGAAATGGGCTGGAATCCTTTTAAGATGAAATTGGTCTAGGTTTGAGACATTTAGAAATAACTAGACGTGCATACACTGGGTAGTTAGCACATGCAGCCTCTGTTTCCTGGTCCTTCCTTCCTTCCTTCCTTCCTTCCTTCCTTCCTTTCTTTCTTTCTTTCTTTCTTTCTCTCTTTCTTTCCTTCCTTCCTTCCTTCTTTCTTTCTTTCCTTCCTTCCTTCTTTCTTTCTTTCTTTCCTTCCTTCCTTCCTTTCTTCCTTTCTTCCTTTCTTTCCTTCCTTCCTTCCTTCTTTCTTTCTTTCTTTCTTTCTTTCTTTCTTTCTTTCTTTCTTTCTTTCTTTTTGGTTTTTCAAGACAGGGTTCCTCTGTGTAGCCCTGGCTGTCCTAGAACTCACTCTGTAGACCAAGCTGGCCTCCAACTCAGAAATCTGCCTGCCTCTGCCTCCCAAGTGCTGGGATTAAAGGCTCACAGTGGAACTCAGCACGGGGTCTCCACAGGGGCTCTGGACACAGAGAGAGGGTACTCAGAATCTCACTATTACTCAGGTGCAGAGGGTAATTTTGTAATTAAGTAATTATCAAAAGATGCATTAAACAAAGCACCAGGGCAGTTCTTGTGACACTGGGACCCAATATGTTTCAGTTTGCCACCTATGTGCCTGGTACTTGTGGAGTCCTGAAAAAGGGATTGGCTCCCCTGACACTGGGAAGACAATGGGTCAATTAATAGCTATAAGAAGACTTTCAGGTACTAAGTACTGGTACTATAGGTACTGTTTATTGTTTAGGTACTATATGTACTAACAATAAAGAGCTCTAAATAGACTGTAATGTACTGAGTACAAGTGCTATAAGTACTAAGGACCAAAATCAGACAGGGCCACTGAAAGACTGTTTTATTCTGAAGAAAGTAGGTCTTTGACAGGGAGGATGGCTAAGCAAGAGTGTGAAGTAATTCAGCTTTCTTTTTTATAATGGAAATCATTCTGCCTATTGTATAAAGGCCGAGTGTCTATTGAATCTCGCACCAGGCACTGATATATTTTATGGAGAGCAGTTTTATCCTCATGAGCATGGAGACATGGCTCTTCAGATTCCTGCCTTTTTAGGTGTTTGCTATAAAATACGTTCTTTCCTTCTTTCTTTCTTTCTTTCTTCCTTTCTTTCTTTCTTTCTTTCTTTCTTTCTTCCTTCCTTTCTTTTTTTCTTCCTTCCTTTCTGTGTGTGTGTTTGTGTGTGTGTGTGTGCGCGTGTGTGTTTGTGTGTGTGTGTGTGTGTGTGTATGTGTGTGTGTGTGGTGGGCTGATACATGGTTTCTCTCGGTAGCCCTGGCTATCCCAGAGCTTGTTTTGTAGACCAGGTTGGCCTTGAATTCAAAGATCCACCTGCCTCTGCCTCCCAGAGCTGTGATTAAAAGCTTATGACCCCATGTCCAGCCACTTTTTTTTTTAATTTACAGTGTTTTTTGAGTGTTCAGTTGCACATGTATGTGTACACCGCCTATGTGTCTGGGGCTTGTAGAGTTCTGAAAAAGGGATTCGATCCCCTGACACTGGAGTTACAGATGTTTGTGAGCCACCATGTGGGCGTTGGGGCCTGAACTCAGGTCCTCTACAAGAGCAACAAGTACTCTTAACTACTGGGCCATTTCTCCAACCCCACTCCCACTAAAATCCATTTCTAAAATGAAAATTTTATATCTAAAGCATTCCTTAAGAAAAATGTATTTTCCTAAAAAAAAAAAAAAAAGTCATTTGGATACATTTTCCTTAGGTGGCTGTTTTTCTGAAGTCTACATTTGATAATTATTTTTGCATTACTTAGTTACTAAAATATCTCTCCTTTTTATTTATTGTTGTTTTTAAAGTCCTTATCGCACAGAAGGTACAACACACCTAATGGCCAAGATTGCCTAAGACTTTATTCTATGTCTTTCTGAAACCTGTCTTATAATAAGCATGCATTCTAAATACTATTTCATGTTACGTCCTACTTCAGAATCTCTTGTCTCCCTTGGCTTTCATTGGTTGTCCTCTCCTACCAACCTTGTTCCTCCAGGTGACAGGAAAATTGGGGACTGTGTAGCATCCATGCCCAAGGCACTATCCGAGGGTTTCTATGCTTCTGAGCCTTCCTCCCGATAGCTTCCTTCCCAAAACTTCAGATTCCACCTGTAACCTACACAATAGAAGCAACCTGATGAACATAGTGTACTTAGCCCGGAGTGGAGCACTGTCTGGCAGCTTGACCAGACATTTTCTCCTTACACTTGGGCATAAATGACTTCTGAAATCAATACCCCCACAAAGGCAGTGTATTGACTGGCTGTCTATGGGGATGCTTCTTTTGAAAGTGCCACAAACATAGAAGGCAGTTCCAGAGAAGGATAATTTTGTGTAATAGCAAAAATGACCCCAATTGCTAAGCGATTAGGTCTTTGGAAGGGTCAAAGTTCACTCAGAAATAGAAGGTCCTGGGTCTTGACTTTGTAGTTGCTTCCCAACTGGTCCTTCTGATTTCTGACTATTTAGGTATTTGTTTACTGAAGTGATAGGCATCAAGCCCAGGGCCTCCCTTGTGCTCAGCACACATTCCGCTACGATCACTGCCCTTACTCTGTACGAGGTGTTCTGCTCTGGGAAGTGACACTGCCTCTTTAGAACATGGAGTGACTCAGATCGGATATGTAGCTACACCCTCTCATTGGCTCCTTGAAGCGCAAGTGACCCCACCACAGCCTTCCAAGGCCTCCCTCCCTGCATGTCTGTCTGCCATTTGTTTTCTGGTCTCCCTAGTCACTCTTCCCTTGGTCGCTGGTCTACAGTCACACTGACCATGTTAGTTTGGTTTTGACACAGGATCCCTCTCTATGTTTCCCTGGCTGGTCTTGAACTCTTGGCTCGTGTCATTCTCCTGCCTCACTCTTATTTGCCACTGTGCCTGAGCTATTGTTCTTCCCAAAAATAAGTCAAGCTTGGCTTTGCTGCAGGGCCACAAAGCTGGCTGTTTCTTCTACCCAGAATGCTCTTTCCACCATCTCTGCATGGCCACCTTCATCTCATGAGCCAAAGCTTTGTTGCTTGTACACCATTCCCACCTGTACTCCGACAGGCAGTACACCTGTGCCTTAAAATAACAGGGTGGCTCTTCTCCAGGTGAGATCAAGGTCTAAAAGCCTCTGGTTATCTTATCACATGCAGATAAGGAAAGGTGTAAATCAAACCCGGACTGCCCCGAGCAAACAATCCGGGGCGTGCCCACAGCCTGTACACACATACACATACATATGGTGTTTTCTTCTCTTCACAGGTTATTTTCAGAGCCCTGTCACCACCATATGACATAGAAAACCCGTATAGTGCCAAAGTGCAGGAGCAGCTGAAGATCACCAACCTCCGAGTGCGCCTGCTCAAGCGACAGTCCTGCCCTTGTCAGAGAAACGACTTGAACGCAAAGCCTCACCATTTTACACACTACGCAATCTATGACTTTATCGTTAAGGGCAGCTGCTTCTGCAATGGCCACGCTGATCAGTGTTTACCTGTGGAGGGCTTCAGACCAGTCAAGGCCCCGGGAGCATTCCACGTGGTAGGCAAAACAAACTGGAAGTTACCTTCTGCTTTGGGGACGATAGTCTTAAGTTCCCTGGGTTGGTGTCAGTTTACCCCACGGTGCTTTTTGTTTCCTTCTCTGCTACTTGTACACCACCCCCCAATCTCTACTCACCCCCACAGTGCTATTCACTTGTGTTCGAAATTTCAATTTTGGAGTTATACTCAAGTATGATAACTAGACTCCTTAGAAATATCCAGGTTTTTTTTGTTTTTTTTTTTTTTTTTTTTAAAATGCTGTGACTGTTGGATCTAAAGTATAAAGTGAGCAGTACTGAGAAGTTGGCAAGATCCTGTTTACAGTATTATTACACACAAGTTACCTGTGGTGGTAAATAGGAACCATTGTTGAGATTATGGAAAACAAGATCCTACATTCAATATCTGGTGGCTTTGCTGTCCAACCGTAAGATGAATAGCAGGTCTCTGTGAGGAGCAGCCTGAACTCCCTTTACCCAGAGGCAGAGTTAGCCTCTCCTACTTCTATGTTCACAAGAATACAAATGCCTTCCTTCCATTTCCCTGCAAATGTTCGTGTGCTCACCCCACAATACCATCTATGGTCTCTCTCTGAGACTGTAAATTCCTGTGAGCTGGGAATGTGTTTTCAGGATATCCATACCCTCCGCAGGACCCAGCGTGTTCCCTGAGCTAGAAGCAGGTGCTCAGTAAGTAAATATCAGAGCACAGGTAGAAGGTTTTTAAAGTAGTGGGTGTCACTGTGACTTTTTTCACACCTGCGTGTCCTTATTTATGCTCTGTGCTTAGTCAGCCCTCCTCCTCCATTCTACCCCTCCCTGCCTCTTGCTGTTTCCCCTCACCTTCCCCCCCCCAGAAGCCCCTTTCATGTCACATTTATTCTATTTACCCTCTCTTTAGAATTTTTTCCACCACAAATAGTATCCTTTCTACGCTCCTGTCCTATGTAGGCTTATAACATATATTGTCTGTATGCATGCATATATGAATATAAACCTAGATTCTGAACATGAGGGGAGACACGTTACTATCTTTTTGAACATGGCTTACTTCATTTAACATCATGATCTCTGCTTCCATCCATTTTCCTGCAAACATCATACCCTCATGCTTTCTAGGGGAGTAGAAGTCTATAGTGTCTGGGCACTTTGTTCTCTCTACCCAGCCAGTTGCAGGTAGCCTTCCAGGCTGGTCTTCTTTCCTGGCTATCTGTATTCTGAATACTCTCAACTCTTTAATTTCATGCACCCTCAAGCAAAGCAAAGGAAATCACAGCAGCAGCAACAAACCAAACAGAAGCCCTTTACATTAAGAAGGCTGAGTAACTTGAGCATGAGGATGTCTGCTTGGAATCCTAGCACTCAGGAGGTTGAGCTAGGAATGTTGCACGTTCAAGGTCAGCCTGGGCTACATAGTGAGACCTTGTCTCAAAACACAACAAAACAAAACAACTCAGAGTCTCTATGTCACATTGCAGAAAGGGTAGATTGCACCGTTTCTTCTTTATCCTGGTCCTAACATAGGACAGACTATCAGAGGTCATGGGCTGGTTCCCCAGCGGGACACTGTGCTGATAGGGCTGAGTTGCTGGGGCACAAGATGTTATGTTATGGGTAAGGTAACTCAGATGAATAGGATAGAAACGATTACTTCTAAAAGTGAATTTAGTGCTCCCCAATTGAGAAAGGGGGGGCACAGCTTTCTTGTAGCCAGTACCTACTGGTTTCTATGCAGTGAAAGATCTTTGAAATAATACTGCTGCAAATGAAGAGTGGAATAGTTTCGTTTCTCTCAGTTAGTTTTCTTCAGGTACGATTCAAATAAAAAAAAAAAAAATGACCCAGATGCTCTAGAGACAAGCATCCACTCCAGCAGGGGCACCCAACTTTTTGGCTGCTCTCAGCCAAATGCTGTAATCTGCAAAGGTCATACTTGAGACCTGCACAGTCAACTTCACAAGACGGGGGAAGACCTTCATAATATTTTAAGCACTTTTTTTTTCTTTTGTGTTGGACTGTATTTATAGATGTAGCAGAATAAATACATGCTGCCTGTGGGCTACAGGGTGGACATCTGTCACTAGAAAACATGTGTGAAGGAGAATGCGCATACATTTCTGCCATTAAATCCTGGCGAATTATGGAAAGGTACACAGGTCCTTTGCTCCCTCAGCTGACTTGATATCCAAGCCATGCAGGGCTGCTTCAGAATAGTGTCCTGAGCAAAATGACAGGTGCTAGCCTTGCGGCCTCTAGCACATGACACAGAAGGGGGACTCAATGAGTACTTGTAGAATAAATGACCCTTTAAACAACAGTTTCTCACCAGGTTTGGTGGCACACGCTTTTAGTCCAGTCACAGCATTTAGGAAGCAGAGGCAGGCAGGTCTATGTGAGTTTGAGGCCAGCCTGGTTTACAGAGCAAGTTCCAGGAGAACCAGGGCTACACGGAAAAACCTTGTCTCAAAAAGCCAAAACCAACCAACTGAACAAACAACTGAGCATCTCTTACTACCCAGACTAACTTTCGAGAGCAGAGCTTTCATGTGCACGCATTAGAAAACAGTATTTCTTTTTCAACTTTCAAAGGTTTAGTAATCCTTTCTCAAAGACACCTTCTACAAGTTTTTCTTCACTCTGTTGGGATCCATCTGGGAAAATTACTCAAATTTAACAGGCTTCTTAATGAAACCTTAAAGTAAAATTATTCTAGACAAATACTCTGTCAGCAAGAGGATCACCCAGAGATAAAAGGGAGCAGAATAACTGAATAGGGAAGATCACTTAGTGTCTGTCCTTATCAAAGGGATGCTGGAGTGAGAGGCCTCATTCTATAGGACAATCCTGGGAGACAGAGACCTTATTTTTCTCAATAGCCTCAGGCTACTTTGAAGTTGAAATCAATTTCATTTGAAAAAGGTCCTAGTTTTCTGGTGTCTCTGAGTTTCTGCTGCAGTGGGGAAGCCCATTTTACCTTAACCAAGCATGTACCTGACTGAGCCAGGCCAGGCCAGGCCAGGCCAAACCTGGAGCCTAACCAGGGCAAGCAACAGAGACTGTCAGTGTCCAGAGATCTGGTGTCACGAGGATCCCTGCCCTGCCTTTAAAAACAGAACTTTCTGCCGAGGCAGTGGTGGTGTATGCCTTTAATCTCAGCACTTTGGAGGCAGAGGCAGGCGGATTTCTGAGTTCCAGGCCAACCTGGTCTACAGAGTGAGTTCCAGGACAGCCAGGGCTGTACAGAGAAACCGTGTCTCAAAAAACCAAACCAACCAACCAACCAAACAAACAAACCAGAACAATCCGTAAGTACTCTACACTGAAATGGATGAATATATGCTTGAATGCAATTTTATTTTTCACCTATTATTTCCTGGAGTGTGAAAACTTGATGATGTAGCCTGAATGTTGCTTATCTGAAACACTTGATATCAGAAATACTTGGACTTTTGGAAAGTTCTCCTGTACGTAATGAGATTATGGGAATGGAGTGCGAATCCAAACATGAATTGCATTTGTATTTAACGCAGACCTTATACACAGATTGTGAGGATCCTTTGACACCATAGTTCCAGCTCATCCATGCTTCAGCTGTGACCCATCACTTAGGTCATGGGTGGAAATTCGCACTTGTGTTGTCTTACTGCTGTGCAGAAATTCCTGACTTGGGATTTCAGAATTTTGGATTAGGGGTATTTCACTCATTTTCAATTTGGAAGTGTGGACTGAGGAGATGGCTCAGTGTTTGCTGAGTAAGCATGAGGCCGGCCAGAGTTTTGGTCCCAAAGTCCACAGGAAAAGCCAGGTTCCAGGCTTGTTTCTATAACCCTGTCAGAGGGAGGAGTAGAGATAGGTGGGTCCCTGACCTCACTGACCAGGCATCCCAGAGAATTGCTGAACTCCAGGTTTGGTTAGAGACTCTGCCTCTAAAAAATAAGATAGAGAGCAACTGGGGAAGACACCCCAGGTTGATCTCTGACCTCCACATGTTTGCACACACATGAACATGTACACTACACACATATAAATCCTGAGTGTGGAAACACTCAGTTGCCGAGTTCTCTTATTCTTAGGTTGCTTAGTTGAGCAAAAGGCACATTAGAAGAAATACCCCTGCCCTTGGTGACACACAGCTGCGAGGCCAATTGTCTCTCCGTGTATGCGTATGTGTGTCAACACCACTTATTATACGAACATGACTGAAAACAACTGGATTAATAACTTATGAGTTTGGAATGGCATCTGGCCTGAACTCAGAGATCCGCCCACCTCTGCCTCCTAAGCCCTTGGATGAAAGGTATGCACTGCCACTGCCAGGTGAAATGTTATTCTTTTTAGAGCCCACTTTCTTATAGGTATGTTCATAAAAGTGTGAGTCTCAGGGCTGGAGGGATGGCTCAGCAGTTAAGAGCACTGGTTGTTCTTCCAGAGGGCCCAGGTTCAATTCCCAGCATCCACATGGCAACTCACAATTGTCTGCAACTTCAGTTCCAGGGGATCTGACACCCCCACACAGACATATATGCAGGCAAAAAACTAGTGTACATACTATAAAAATAAATAAATCTTTAAAACAAAGTGACTCTCTTCAGCACATTGTTTTTTGGGTTTTTTTTTTTTTCTCCATTGGAGTGACTTGTAGGCGATGCATATCCTTAGACTCTATCTCTGACCAGCTGAACCAGAAACCCTGTAGACAGGACCCTAGGATCTGTGGAACTGAGAAGGCTTCCGAGTGACTTGGATGCTTGCTGAGGTCTAAGGCCACTGGCTTACAGACTAAGCCGATTCACACAGAGCAATTAGTGTTCCTAGGATGAGTCACTATAACAAAGTCTGTTGGGTTCCCTGACTGGCTCTCCGATGGTTGTGAAACACCACGTGGATGTTGGGACTCAAACCCCAGTTTTCCACAAGCGCAGTAGATGCTTCTTTGCCACTGAGCCATCTCTCCAGCCCCTTGGCTAGAATTCTTAATGAATGATGGGAGTGAACTGGGGAAGTTAATGAAAATGATACCTGCTCTAGGTCGTAAGCTATGTAAGACGGTAGAGTCATTCTCTGTCTTCAGAAGAGAGATTCCAGTAGGCAGTTCTAAGTGGCTTTCAAAAAGAATACCACCTCCTCCTACTTCCCGTATCTACTCCATGCACCTCCCCCCACCCACTTCCTGGATCCACTCCATCTACCTCCCCCTACTTCCAGGATCTACTCTATCCACCTCCCCCCACCCACTTCCAGAATACACTCTATCCACCTCCCCCCACTTCCCAGATTCACTCCATCCACCCTGTCCCACTTCCTGGATCCACTCCATCTACCACGCCCCATGTCCCAGATCTACTCTATCCACTTCCCCCTAGTTCCCGATCTACTCGATCCACCTCTGCCCATTTCCTAGATCCAATCCATCCACACCCTCCCACTTCCAGGGTCCACCCCATCCAACCTCTTCCCCCCCACACACACTTCCCGGATCCACCCCATCTGCCTCCTCCCACTCCCTGAATGCATCCCATCCACACCCTCCCATTTCCTGGATCCACTCCATCTAGCCTTTATCTACTGCATTTCCCTCAACAGTTCTTTTTTTCTGAAAGGCAGAACATTGCAGTGACTAGTCACGAGCCTCTCCGAGCACCAGCCAACCAGACATGAATATGACTCAATACAGCATTTACAAAGTCACTTGGTCTCTGAACTTCAGCTCTCATATACAACAAGGATAGGATTTGCTTTCACAGCTACTGTGAGGATTAAAAAGTATGATGGTTTCAGGCTTGATGTTACATGTCTGTGATCCCAGCCCTCAGGAGGCTGAGGCAGGAGGATTCCAAGTTTGAGGTCATGCTGAGCTACGCGTGCTGAAATGCTGTCTCAGGAAAATGAACGCAAACTGAAATAGCCAGTGTCCTCACTTACTAGGGTAAACACTTTCTTCACTGTTCTTAGCGCACTGCAGGATCTCAGCCACCTCTGCTGTTTTTCCCACAACACTTCTTCCCAGTTAGGACAAAAATAAATCAAAGCGTATGTGCTACTTGACATGTTTACAAGGCGAGGGGGTTTGTGGCACGGGAAACTGTACTTTGGCTCCAGCCTGCTGAGAGCCCAGAAATTATGTGACGTTTTCCGAAGGTTTCTTTTCTTCGCAGCTGTGGACGGCTGATTTGGTTCCTGTTTCTTCTAGCAGCTGGTGGTTTTACAGCTGCTGGGTGATAGAAGGCAATAAAAAGGAACATGGAACGTTTTTGGGTTTTTTTTTTTTTTTAAACCGAAATATCCATTCCACTGGATAAAACCAGAGACCTTTGAGAACCATGGAGAATTATTTAAATGCCATGAGCTATGCTTGTTAGGCTGGATTTAAACTTCATAATGAGAAACTCATTTTTAAAAGAGGGCCAGTATTTTGACTGGTTTATTCTAAATTTAAGAGTGAACACTGAGATTTGGGGGACCACATCAGCTGGATCTGTGGAGGCATGTTTGAGAATCATTCACGTGGTTTTATTTCAAAACACTTCTCTCTCTCTCTCTCTCTCTCTCTCTCTCTCTCTCTCTCTCT
>JADRCD010219036.1:15851-26872 GCA_019843815.1 Montemys delectorum
TCTCTCTCTCTCTCTCTCTCTCTCTCTCTCTCTCTCTCTCTCTTCTGCAATTGAATATAAGCACAGTTTTTCACATTTGCCCAACTCATCTATCATAAATACAGAACAGTTTTAACTACATAATTGCCACCTTCCTTCAAAAATTTCCTGTATTATAGATAAGCCAAGAATATCATCAGGGGTATATGGAGAGATGACTCAGTGGTTAAGAGCACTGGCTGTCACGCAGAAACCTGGGTTCTCTTCCCAGCACCTACATGGCTGCTTACAACAGTCTATGACTCTAGTCCCAGGGGATCCAATACCCTCATCTGGTCTCTTCAGGCCCCAGTCACACATGTGGTTCACATACATACGTGACACATGTAGGGAAAACACTCACACATACAAAATTAAGAGGAAAAAATGAATAAAAAGTAAATGCTGTCTGTAAAATATGTTATGGTATGCTATATATATATATATGTGTGTGTGTGTGTGTGTGTGTGTATGTGTTATGTTATGCCATATATATAGTTTTCTGATTATATATATGTATGTATATACATATAATCAGAAAACCTTATAATCTTTAAGGTCTTATGAAAAAGAACAGAAAGTTTAAAACAGTATGTTATTAAATGAGATGACTGAGTTGAGATTTTTTTTAATCTTTTTTGTTTTTACAGTAAGATACATATCTATATTTGGAAGTGAACATCTGTAAGTTTGTTTTAGATCTTAGCATAGAAAAAAAACTACCATGATCTATAAAGACTAACGTTGACAACTTATTAAATGCTGTAGTAGAGCAAGACTTGCGCTAGCATGCTAACAAGCTACGAAATTTAATCTTCACAACAGCTGTATATGCATCCTCATCATTCTTCCAAGAAGAGAGATCAAAGCATGGAGATGTTTACTGACTTCCCAAAAGCTGGTAAGGGGGCAGCCACACTCAACACACCTGCCAATCAATTTCCAACGCTCATCCTCTTACTTTTATTCTAAGAAAGCCAAGTATCCAGCTAGAGTTAACTGGCTAAGAGCAGAGCATAGAAGGAAGGAAGGTTGAGAGGGAAACGGGGATGAAGATGGATGGAGTCAAGAGATGGATTATGACAATGCACCGCAGAATAAACCTAGCAAGATTGGAGTGCTCTGTGATGCTTGTCCCATGCACCATTTCACAGGATGCTCGATGTAGATTTATAAGGCTGTTCTGAAGGCGGAGATCAAAACATAGAAGAGGGCTTTCCTTTCTGAAGTCTTGATCACAGAGCAGTTGTTCAGACTCGGGCTCTTTACACCATTTCCTGTCTCCTAACTGACTTGGACCTTACCATATAGACCAGGCTGGCCTCAAACTCGCAGAGATCTGCCTTTGCCTCCCAAGTGCTGGGATTAAAAGTTTGCACCACCTCATAAGCCAAATTAAAAAAAAAAAAAAAAGTCTTATTGAAGGGATTCTTGTAGGGATAGGAAATCTATCCATGCTATCTACATTTAAACATGGGACTCTAGATTAGCATTGATTTTTCTTTTCCATTCATTCATTAACCAGTAAAAATAGCCCAAAGAAAAGGAAATCTAAACAGACACAGAGAAAGAGTGTAAGCAATAACTTTGGATAGTCTTCAAAGTAAGTAATTTACGTGTGGCTGTCTTTTAGGGGTTAGGATAATGACTACCTCTCAGTTCTTTAGGAAGAGGGTTCTTTTTGGCTCTAATAGCCTTTCTTTCCATCTGTGGTCCTTAATCATTTTTTTGCTGCTGACAAAAAACAAGAGCCATCGGCTTGTTTCATTTGTCACCCAAAGTTCTGGACAAATAGGTAATCCTGTCACCAGCATGAATGATGGAGATGTATTCCTAACACTGAGGATACAGAAAGCTTTCTCATTTTGCCTAGTTAGTGTGAGACCATGTTCTCTCTCTCTCTCTCTCTCTCTCTCTCTCTCTCTCTCTCTCTCACACACACACACACACACACACACACACACACACACACACACATCCCAATGGCGGCCCCCTCATCTCCCCCTCACAGAATCCCTTCCCCCACCCCCTATCTCACACCCCCATCCCCTGTTCCCTTCTCCTGACAGGGTGGGGAGGTCTTAACTTTGCTGCTTCAACACCCTTGCATTATTAGACAGCCTCGCGGGCAGTCCCTTAACACCCAGTAGCCACTCAAAGTGATGACTGATTACAAAGTCTTCAAACTCAGACGTGTTGAACACTGATCCGCACTCATGAAAGAATTCCTTGTGGGGTTTCTTGCAAGAGTTCTCACAGAATACTTAACATATTTACTTATAGACCTTTAGTTATTTCACAGCGAGGTAAGGTAAGAGGATAAAAATGCCTGAAAGCTAGAATGCAGCTGCTGCCTCTAAAGGTGAAAAGCCCATGGAGACGCGAGGTGGGCCGGAGTCTCCAAAATGTTCCTTCTGTTTTTCACAAGCATGATTTGAAGAAAGTGGAGTGTGCTTATTGGGGTCAAAAATCAGGGCTGGAGAGATACAAAACGAGTCTCTAACAGTTTAAACTACTGAAAGTAGGAAAGGAATAAGGCAAATCTGGCATTTCCTCTCTTTAAAGTGTCCCCTAATAAGTAAAGCGTATCTCATATTGGAAGTTTTCTCATGAACACTTCCAGCACAGCATTCTGCGGTCCATACTGCAGATAGCTAAGAGCCTGGTGGCTATGAGCCTGGAGTTGCACTCTTGCCTGCAAGGCCTGGTCTCCCATTCCCTTAACTTCATCCAGAAGATAAGTTACAATGTAAGTCCTCATTCCCACTTGCAAAGAGAATTTTTTATTGACCAGGCACATTAACTATACACACATACATACACGTGCACACATATACACACACACTCTCTCTCTCACACACACACACACACACATACACACACACACAAAACACATGCACAGGAACACACACATGTGCACACACATACTCACATATATGAGCATACATTTATATATGTACACACTCTTACATACTCACACACTTACACACTCATACATGTACACACACATGATCACACATATACACACACACTTATTTTATAACTGTAGAAGGTAGAGAAAATTCAAAGCCATTTTTTTAAATTTCACTTTTGAAACCGGGTTTTGCTGTGTAGCTCAGGCTAGCCTGGAACTCACTATACAGAGGAACAGGATGTGTTAATTTTCATATTCAATACTTCTATAATGTAACTGAGACTGCAACTGAGTTACACCATATCAGAATAAATATATAATGTAATAAAATAAGGCACAGGTAAGAATATAGACTGTAATATATGTTAAAGCAAATAATATTGGTGTAAGTAATATAGAATTCTGATATCACTTTAGTTTCTTGGTCTAATTCTTTAGATACCAAAAAAACAAAAACAAAAACCTGTGATTATAGAATTTTGGGAGTGGCAAGGTCTAGCCTTGAACTTTGGGCTAAAGTGATCTTGCTTCAGCTTCTCAAAGAGTCAGGACTGCAGGCAAAAGCCATTGCGCCTCTCTGGAAATTGTGCTTTCAAAAACAAAATAACTATTGGCTTTACCAGAGCTCACGTGCCAGCAATAGGAAGTGACGACACATGGCTATCCCATGTAAATTTGCCCAGCTGTGTGTATCCCTGGAGTTATGCAGAGTCGGGTCCGGTTAGTACTCAGATGGGAGAAAGTGACTATATCTGTTTCACTATTGAATGTTCTACATATGATACTAACAATTATGAAGATCATAAGAAATATTCTCATCTCTAAAGGTAGCACTGCCAGGAGTGGAATGACACTCACTGTGAGCTCAGAATGTCCAAGGAGCAGGGCTTTTATTTTGTGCAGCTTTCTACCTACTTCTGATACTGTGCAAAAATTAAGAATTACACCCTTTGTCAAATAACTGGGTTATTAGAGTCTTTATAGAAACTTCCAGTAATCCTTCCAGTCGCCCACAGCCCTTTCGAGTGGAACATTACTTACCATCACCACTATCATTACAGCCTGCACCTCACTGCATTGTAGTTAATTGCTTCCGCACCCAGCTTTCCCTATCTGCCAAAATATCTGCTTTCAAAGCAAAAGCTTGGCCATTCACACTCTCTAGTATATGGTATGTTAAAAAAAAATCTGGATGAAGTGCAGTGTGGTGGTGCATGCCTTTAATCTCAGCACTCAGGAGGCAGAACAAACGAATCTCTGTAAGTTCAAGGCCAGCCTGGTTTATCCACAATTAGTTTTAGGGCAACCAGAGTTAGTGAGACCCTGTTTCAAAAAAACAAAACAAACAAACAAGCAAACAAGCAAACAAGCAAGCAAACAAAAAGACCACCAACAAAAAACAAAACAAAACAAAACAACAGCAATAATTCTGAATCAATATATGACCAAATTAATAAATGGCATTTGAAAATTAAGAAATTTATTTAAGAGAATAATGTTAGTATTAATGATAATGGCTAGCCTTGATGATGTCATATATATGACATATACACACATACACATATATATATGTATATTTTATATATTATATGTATATATATATATACATATATATGTTATAGTTACTATTATTCTGGGGTTTACTACAGCTCCTTGTTGTCTTTATCTATTTATTATAGGTTTCCACTCCACTTAGACTATATAGTTCCCAAATAAAAGACACAACAACATTTAAATTTATAATAAGTTTAAAAGAAGCATTTATAATAAGTATTATACTACCCTGTTTTGTCTACTTCCCTGTGGGATCCCAGAGATAACTCTTGCCATGTTCCACCTGGGCTGTTCCTACTCCATCAGGCCAGCCATGTGTTCACAATCCACCTCCCCCACGGTGACTTCCCTTCTTCCTCTTTGCTCTCCTCCTGGTTCCTGCTTGAGACATCAAGCCCGGCTCTGCCCACCTTTTTTTCTGCCCAGCTCAGGATGTAGGCATCTTTATTAACCAGTCAGGGGTAACTTGGGGGACAAGGTTTATATAGCATCTTTTGGTATATGTGAGAATCTCCTTGGGGGAGAACCAGATTTGGGGGGCTAGTATTTGAATATATAGCAGCACCAGACCAACTCCCTACTTATATACATACATACATACATACATACATACATACATACACACATACTTTTTCTCTTTTAGTCCTCTTAAGAAATAAATAGGGCCAATATTTATGTCATCTTTTATAAACAGGAAGCTACATTTTGTTACGAAGACTTTGTCTATAATTACTGAGAAGAGGAATTAAGAATTCCTTGTATCTAACTGCAGGTTTTTTATTTTTCTTTGTGACACATAATGGTAAGAAGGAAACCCCATGTCCCTAGAGCAGCAGTTCTCAACCTGTGGGTCAGGGCACTTTTGAGAGTCACATATCAGATCTTCTGTATATCAGATATTTACATTAGGACTTATAGCAATAATAAAATTATGGTTATGAAACAGCAATAAAAATAATGTTATGGTTGGGGGTCAGCACAACATGAAATGTTCTAAGGATCCCAGCATTATGACGGCTGAGAACTACCAGACTAGAGTTTCATATAGACTGCTTATTATTTGGTTATTGTTATTATTATTAGCCAATTATATGTTATGAAAGCAATACATAAAAAACAAAATATATTTTAGGATCATCTCAAAGAAAGTAAGTCCTCTCATTTCAAAGCCATGTGCACATGTAGATACTAATGATGATCAGAGGCACACTTCCTCAGAGAATACTAAATTATCTTCAGGGTTTCTTTCTGACTGTTAGATTGCCTTCAAAGGATAGAAAGGAAAACTAAATAGCTAATTTCACATACTTTTATTGTTTGGTCTGATCCCTCTTCTGTTGTTGTTGTTTAAATGTATCAATTGAACAAAATAATGGTCACTGTGACTTTCCATACACCCAGGGAACACACTTTGATCAGGCACCATTCTTGGTCTTGAACTATTTTTCAGGGTAGAGCTAGAACCCAAATTCTTGGAACATTTTTAATGTGATTGTTCTTGGTTTATCAAAAAACAACAAAAGGGTTCATTTTTATTTAATCTCTAATGGATTTTAATGATGACACTCCTTTCTAACCTTGTTTACCTTTTCTTCCCTATAACATATGTGTACATGCATGTGGTGGAAGGGAGTTTTCCACAGAGGCCATAAGAGAGCATCAGACCCTCTCAAGCCAGAGTTTCAAGTCTTTATGAGCTGCTCAGTGTGCATACCGGGGACCCAGTTATAGCTCCCCAAAAAGAGCAGCAAGCACCCTAAAACCTCAGACCATTTCTCTGGCCACCAGAAGTTGTAGAACCTCCTTAAAAAGACAGAATAATTTATTAATATGAAGACATAAATTGTCTTAAATACACCATCTATCCTCAATATAACATATAATACTGGTTTGTACTTAATTTATAGTACTAGATAATTTTTTTCCTATTCCTTAACAGTTTCATACTGTAGAAATTTGTGTTTCTAATTAAGATAAACCTTTAAATATTTCTTGCCTAGGCTTTGCACTATTAGAAAAATTTGCACCTATTAGAAAAAAGAAGTTATACTTTTTTATTAAGGAAAAAAGAGAATAGTATATTCTTGTTTATGCAGGTTTATTCTAACTCAGATCCAGAATGACTCTACATTTTGAAACTCAGGGTTAGTTTAACATTGGAAAATCAGCCAATGTAATATGCCCTAATCATAAACAAAAGGTAAGACCTATCTGACATTCTTCATAGGTGTGGGGAAAGCATTTGACGGAAATCCAACGCCATCTCATAAGTATCGAGGAAAAGCACTCAGTAATCTAGGAATGGAGAGGCCACCCTGAGCACAGTGAAGGTTGTGTACACTGCACAGCAGACATAATGGTGAAAAACAGGGCTATCCCTCACTATCAGGAACAAACAAGTGTGGCTGTTCTCATTGCCTGTTTAACTTGTGCTAGAAACTCCAGCCTAGGCAATTAGTTCAGAATCAGAGATAAAAGGCACTCAGATTGGTAGATCTGGAACTCATGCCCGTGCTCAGTGGCCTAGAGTTCCAGTTGCAGAAAGCCTGAGGTCCTGTCTCAGAAAACAAAAACAAAATAACACAATACAACAACAACAACAAAAATGCTATTCAGGAACAGAGAACAATCCTTTCAAGAAGTAGTGAGGTAGTCACAAAAATATATATGCACCTGTAGCATGCACCACGCTTAAGAGGTAACTAAAATGGCCCAGCATGCCTAAACTCAGCTCTCAGAAGGAAACACAGGTTAGCTGTGACTTTACATTAGAGAGAGCTTTGTGAGATGTGATACTCAAAAGCACAAATAACAATCAATCAATCAGTCAATCAATAAATCATCGTCAGGCATGGAGATGCACACCTTTAATGCCAGCACTCAGGAGGCTAAGACAGATGGATTTTTATGAGTTCAAGGCCAGTCTAGACTACATAGCAAGTTCTGAGACAGCCAAGGCTACATAGAGAGAATATGTCTCAAAAAATTAAAATAAAAGAAAAGTAAGTATATTTGACTTCATCAAAATCAAAAACTGCTATGCAAAAAAACACTATCAAGAAAGTGAAAAAGAAGGTCTAAAAGAACAGCTGAAAAATCCTTTCAAGTCATCTTTCTACAATGTTCTTGTATCCATACTGGATGTAAAGAATTCTCACAGCTCAACAACAGAAGACCAGTCTAGTTGTTAGAGGAGCAAAGCATCTGAACAGACATTCTTCTAAAGAAAACACTCAAAGGGCCAGCCTGCACTGGAGAGATTCTCAGTCTCTTTAGTCATTTAGATGAGCACAAATTGAAACAGGCAGGAGACACCACTTCCCATCCACTCCACAGCTGTCACAGAAAGACTAAACAGGCACAGATGTGGGTGAGGACCTAGAGACCACGCAGTGCTGGGGAATGCAAAATGACAACATTTCATGGCTGCCGAGGAAAACAATTCTGCATGTCCTCAGACGCATGTCCTGAAGACGAGTTAGTGTATGATCCAGAAATTCTGCTCTTCCCTAGACATTCAAATGGATTGACAATATGAAACTTTCCCATAAAATCTTGGACACGAATGTTCAAGGCAGTGTTATTTGTGAGTTGCTATGACCCCACTACCCATCAACTTATGAACACATAAACAAAATACAATGTATCCTTGAAATGAAATATTAGCCAGCCATTAAAAGGAACGAAGTTCTAATATATGCTTCAACGAAGATAGATCCTGGAAGCATTAGACTGAGCACAAGAAGTCAGCCACAAAAGCCCATGCTATAGTTTTCTCTTTTCTATATGAAATGTACAAAGGAAGAAAATCCATAAAGGCAAAATCAACTGGCAGTTGCCAAGTGCTAAGGATCAGGAAAATGGGGGCGTGCCTGCTTTATCACGTTCTTTCTAGAGCGATGAAAAGCTCTACACTCGAGTTAGTGCTGTACAACATCTAAACTAAACTGACAAACCACTGTGTTGTGCCCTAAAAATGATGAAAATGACAACTTTTGGGGGAATGTTACCTCCAAAAGAGATCAGAGTTGTTACAAAAGCCACCCTCAAACAAACCCATAAGGCATAGGCGGATATTCACTGAAACCATAAAGCATAGGCGGATGTTCATTGAGGGATTTTGCAGTGTATTTCTTGCTAGTCTTGGTCTTGAAACTGGCTGTTTTAAAAAGCTGTATCTGTAAAGAAAACTGGTGCTTTTGCAACCTGTGGCTACTGTTTCTGGTCACCTTCAGATGATCACAGATTTTTTTTTTATTTTTATTTTTTTATGGCTTTGTCAGAGCCCCCAAGCAAATACAATAAGTGAATTGCTTCTACCTTAATCTTTCATATATGCATGCTTAAAAAAAATGCAGATTTCCTTTTACGAAACTCAGAAACAGGCCATTTTCTAGTAGGAAGAGAAGCCTCTGAATTAAGTAATTCAACAACAGAAACTATGGAAGAAAACATGCCCTAGCAACTAGCTTCTTGAGCTACAATCCGAGGCTCATTTATCTTAAACAAGTCAACTTTTGTAACACCCTCTGCACTGTATAGAGTACTGAGTGACAGACAGACAGACCTGTCAAGAAAGAAGGAAAACAGTAGTTAATGCGAACGAGAATGAATTAAGAAGGGGGGAAGGGCTGGGAGCGAATGCAAAGTAGTCTGCAGCAAGGAGTTCTCCTTTAAAACAAGCGAGCACATTGAACAAGCGTCACTGAGTGAAAAGTCCTTGATAACCCACCACGTTCTTATACAATTTACCTGGCCCCTCATCTAAATCCTAAAAGACCTTGAGCAAGACCCTACAAAACCTTCCTTCAGGCTCACGTCAAACTGCGACTCACACAGAAATCGCTTACAAAATGAGTTCTATTCATCTTCGCTCCCTCGCTCTGAGTTCTTGCCTAACCCGGGAGACTCAGCAGCACACGGATGAGGCATGTTGTTAATACCGCTGTAGCTATTCCCTCCTGAGATTGTGAAAGTTAAATAGATATTAAGAAACTGAAATTGAGATCTTCCTTTTCTTTCCTCAAAGAGATTACATCATAAGCAGCTACTTTAAGTATTTGTGGGAAGAATTAAAAAAAAAAAATCTCGTTGATGGCATCGCTGTTCTGAGACGGAACTTCTGGTATTTGGGGGTAGGGCTCTTGGGGAGTCTTGTCTTGTGAGCTGTCACAGATTTGCTGTGAAAACTATAAACAGTGAAGTGTCAAATGAAAACAATATCTAATAGATCTATGCAAGCATGCAGAGGGAGTGGCCATTAGCAGCTGTCCCCGGAAGTGAGTGAACTTGGTGGTCAGGCAAGAGTTTAGCTTGAAAGGCTTGTACAGTTAGCTGTCTGCTGAGGGGCTTTCTTATACAGCCCTAAAAGAGAGTGCAGTAAAAATGTAGCAATATCTGTCCAGATTTTTAAAATCATCTTTTGTTCTAAATTTGCAGTTGAAGAAATTGAGGATGTTCAGGAGGGTATAGAGCAGTGGTTCTCAACCTGTGGGGTGGGTCACGGCAGCTTTGGCAAACCTCTATCTCCAAAAATATTTACATCATGATTCATGACAGTAGGAAAGTCACAGTTATGAGGTCACCATGAAAATGATTTTATGGTTGGGGGTCACCACACCCTGTACTACAGGATCGCAGCATTAGGAAGGTTGAGAACCACTGGTATGGGGCCAGCTTCCTATCTGGAAGCAGTGAAGCTTCAGACATTGAAACAAGTGCCAGTACAGGAAGGACAGGTAGTCCTCTGTCACCATTGCCTCTGTGCAGATCTGAAGCCAGAGGATGTGTACATATTTGCCCAATTCACTGGTATGACTTAGTCAAATAGCTTATCCATAGACAGGATAGTTTTTAACTTAGTACTCAGAAATATCTTTTTAATCCACTGGAAGTGAAAAACAAACAATAAACAGTTCTCTGCGATGAAGGAAGTAATGAGGGGGGTACCTTCCTAAATCAGCAGTAACGTGGTCTTATCTAAAGGTCCTTTTCACAAGCCTTCTAGGCACTGTGGTTTCTAGTTCAATGGTATTATCTGCATTTTTATGGCAAGAAGAAAAATCAAGTGCCTGGTAATACTGAACTGAGAAAGCTCTCAGGCTTATTTTTATAAAATATAAGACATTGAAAACTCATTTATCATTATAAAACAGGTTGAAAATTCTATCTTTAGAAGTAAATTCTTAAGGTTATTCCCTCCTCTCCCTTCACCCCAATATTTTTTAGGCTGGGTCTATACTATGCAGCCCTGGCAGACCCACAGCTTTGTACACAGCCAGACTGACCTGGAACTTGTGGTCTCCCTACCTCAACCGCCCAGAATGATGGGGTTTCATCAGGTTGTACACAACACACTCAGCCGTTCTGGCATTCTTATTCTTCAGAGATAGAATCTCACAATACATTCCAGGCTGTTTATTGATTCAGTCCTCCTGCCTCGGCCTCAGCCTCCCAAATAGCTGAGACTACAGGTACAAGCCACCACGTCTACATGACTACAGGTACAAGCCACCACATCTACATGACTACAGGT
>JADRCD010219036.1:26882-42512 GCA_019843815.1 Montemys delectorum
ACAGGTACAAGCCACCACATCTACATGACTACAGGTACAAGCCACCATGCCTAGCTTCAGGGATCCTTGAGGAAAAAAAGGAACGAATGAAGGAAGTGGAGAGGAGAAGGTGAAGAAGAGGAAGAGAGAGGAGAGAGAGGAGAAAGAGGAGAGAGAGAGAGAGAGAGAGAGAGAGAGAGAGAGAGAGAGAGAGAGAGAGAGCAGGCTAGAGTAAGAGATAGGCAAGCAGGCAGGCAGGCAGACAGACAGATATACAGACAGAGACAGAGTAAGAGACAAGCAGGTGGGCAGGCAGACAAACAGAAGAGAGACCGACCGACTGACAGACAGACAGACAGACAGGACAGCCTGAGACTGTAATCTAGTGTTAGCCTGGCAATGGCCAGACCCTGTCTTCAAACCCTAGAGCCACAAAACAAAACAATTACTTTACAGATATAAAATGGAATTTTGTCTGAACCACTAAGACATTATAATAATTCAAATGAAAGTTTAAAAATATACATATTTAGGCAAATATAGACACACAGAATGCTGAAGTGAGCCAGGCACTGTGGCTCAGACCTATCATCTCAGCAGCTGGCAGGCTGAGGCAGGAGGCTTGCTTTGAGATAGAGGCAAGCCTGGGCTACATAGTAAGTTGAAATGGTCACTTGCATTCCTTCAACACGGCTTATTCCCAAACACCGATGATTTGCGATTCTATGGGTAAGAAACATTTGAATCATGGGTTTTCTACAACTTAGATATGAAGCAACTCAATAATAGTAAAACTCAGAATCAACCCACAGGCTTCAGTAGACAGGATTCTTAGAAAATGGGTTCCCCTCCCCCATGTAAGAGTTTTTCTTCACAACTGTTTTCCAGCAGAAGGAATCTGGCTAATTATATAGAGAATGAGGCAAAGAAACATCCTTCAGGGAGTGAGTTTTCCCAAATGAAGGCTGTCTGGGACCTGCAGTCCAGAGCTACAAATAAAAGGATTCCTGATCCCTGGCCTTAGAAAGAGAGGCTTGCTTTCTTCCAGAAAGTTACTCTTTCCTCTACAAAGCAGAGAAGCATATTACATAAGAGCCTGACATTTAAACTGCTCTGTTCACTTATAAAAAACCAAACAAACAAATAAACAACAACAACAACAAAAAACCATAGTATTGAGCCAATAGTATATATTTAAAACAATGAGATTAATTAAGTCCTTTCATTTTGGCTTTTAAAAAATTGAATGTGTTTGGGCTGGAGAGATAACTCAGCTGTTGAGAGCAGTGGTTGCTCTTCCAGAGGACCGAAGTTCCATTCCCAGTATCCACATAGGAGGCTCCTAACCATCCTGGGGTTCAACACATTCTTCCAGCCACAGTGTATGTATGTGATATGTAGACATACGTGCAGGCAAAGCAGTCAAACACATGTAAGTGAATAAGCAGATAGATGAATAATTTGTTGCCTTTTGGGTGGTTTTTTGTTTTGTTTTTGTTGTTGTTTGTTTGTTTAGGGGCTTTAGTATGGCGTTGGGGGAGGGGTTGTTTGTTTGTTTGTTTATTTGAGACAGGGTCTCTCTGTGTAATCCTGGCTGTCCTGGAACTCTCTTTGTACACCAAGCTGACCTCGAACTCAGAGACCTGCCTGCCTTGAGTGCTAGTCGGGTGAGGTGTGTAGTTTTTTCCTTATTGTTTTCTGCAACTCATTGCTTTCTATTAAGTTGGTTGCATGAAAAAGGATAAGGGCCATTTAGTCAAATGAGGGCAATGTCCAGTGCCTACACCACTG
This sequence comes from Montemys delectorum, assembly GCA_019843815.1. Classification (NCBI taxonomy): domain Eukaryota; kingdom Metazoa; phylum Chordata; class Mammalia; order Rodentia; family Muridae; genus Montemys; species Montemys delectorum. The sequence goes on from JADRCD010219036.1 coordinate 28,653, forward strand.
ATTTCCTTCCCCTTTGGAACCTTTAACTGTCTGTGGGTTCCTATGGGACAGGTAGGGCCTTATGAGCCCCTTCTTCACCCATACTGGAATGTTGGTCCAGTCTCATGCAGGTCCTATGCAAATAGTCACTGCTGGAGTAAGTCTGTGGGTGCAACTGCCTTGTCATGTGCAGGACACCGCATTTTACAGGGATCCTTCCTGAACTCCAGCTCTTATGCATTCTTTCTGCCCCATCTTCCACAATAATCCCTGAACCGACAGGGATGACATAAATGACTCATGGAGAGCCAGACCCTCAATGGTCACTAACTCTCAGCATAGTGACCAGTGATGAACAGCTATATTAACCATTGCCCTGAGTGGAGTCTCTGGAAACTTCTTAATGTTGTCAGTAGCCTAGAAATTCCCTTAGCAGGACCCAGTGTTTTGGTTTGGTTTTGTTGTTTGGTTTGGTTTGGTTTTTCAAGATAGGGTTTCTTTGTAGTCTTGGCTGTCCTAGAATGAGCTCTGTAGACCAGGCTGGCTTCAAACTCACAAAGGATCACCTGCCTCTGCCTCCTCAATGCTGGGATTAAAGGCATGTGGAGCCAGTGTTTTAAGTGCACAGACAGAAAGGTTTTGTGTGCAACCAAGGAGTTTTTTAAGTACTTCTCCAACCCCACTTGCTTGACACTTATTTATAGCAGGTGTGGGAAACTACAGTTAATCTTCCTACGTCCCTTGATTTTCAACTTCCTTGCTTCACCACAAATCCAGACCAACTCTGTCCTGAAATATTCTACGCAAGTGTGTGTGTGTGTGTGTGTGTGTGTGTGTGTGTCCATGTGTAGTATACATGTGTGCACATACAGGCACATGCATGCCACAGCATAAATGTGGTGGTCAGAGAATAACTTATAGAAGTTGGTTCTCTCATTTCACCATGTGGGTTTCAAAGATAAGAATGAGGTCGTAGCCTTGGCAGGTAGCATCCTCTGAGCCTTTTCACCAACTTCTGAATGCTCTTGAAGGGCAAACTGACTTGGGACACACCAACATCAATTAGGGATCACTCTGAACAGGCTTGAGCAAAGTGGATCCCTCAACATCCACACTTTAGGTCTTTTTTTTTCTTTTTTTCTTTTTTTTTTTTTTTAACTTTTATTGCATTATGAGAAAAGTTACATGATTTCAAACACTCTAGGTCTTACAAACAGAATTGTACAGAGGTTAGGTGAGGAACTCTGCACTCAGACTACTAGAATTCAAGTTATTGTACCAGACTACTAGAATTCAAGTATTGTCAAGCTTTGACATTTGGGCAAGTTATTTAAGCCCTCTGGGTCTTAGTTTAATCAGTTCTGAAACTAGGCAATACCTATTATTCCTGCCTTCTAATAAGGTTTTTGTGCGAATCAAGTTAATTAATATTCATACGGTGCCTAGAATGACGCATGGCATGTTGTGAAAGCTGTGCAATATAATCACTACTCTTGCTGGTATTTGTCATCATCCTATGGCAGATCTATGCTGCAGTATGTCTCGCGGAGACACTCAGGTATGAACCCACACAGCTTTACAGAAAGTACCCTTGGTCATGCCGAATTCCTAAATAACTGTAGGGATCTTGTGCCCACTTTACAATAGCTGTCAGCCTTTTAAGCAGTTTTAAACAAATGGCTAAGGTCCTCAGTGCTCTGCTAAACGTATATCAACCAAAGGAAAAAACAGTGCATATTTTCTGATAACCCGTTATACTCTAGGTACTGGAAATTCAGAGAAACTGAAGCCTCTCTTCTCTGTAAGAGTTTATAATCTAGTGGAGAGAGATAAGCATTCAGTTCTCACACTGAGCGCAAAACACTTAGCACTTCCTTCAGAAATTTGCATTGGCTCCATTCATGCTTTTCCCCAAATGTCAGTCAAGGACTGGTGTTGGCAAATTAGTGAAGTAGGCAAAAAGTCTGTCTTTGGCTCCTTTCCTCTCCGCCTAAGACATTCCTTTCTGTTCCTCTAGGAAGTCCGTTCTTCCTCCAAGCAACTCCGTCTGCACTTGCAGGATTAGGGCCAGATAGTTATCATCTCTGCTGATGGAGTTTTCAGTAGCTCGTTAAGGTGTACTTGTGTTAAGAGCTCTGGACTCTGACACATCACCAGGGCTGGAAGACCAAATCTCTACGAGACACATTTCAGCATTCAAGCAAAATGGAAAAAACAGTCTTAAATACAAACCAGCTTTTGTCCTGGGTTTGTGATCTCTTTTTCGTTTTTCCTATCCGCACAACCCATGCTTTCTGATACAAGCTGTTTTTGCTAGTGTTCCGGTGCAGACCAAAGAGTAAACCACACAGCTGTTTGTTTTCCTTGCCTTCTTCCTGTCTGTGTTATTAGCCATGGACTGGGACTCCCTTCACCCTCTCTTGTTCATTAGGACAGAATGTTTCAAGCTCCTTTTCCACCAAGCTCATCCCGCGCTTCCTTCTTCAGCACAGAACTCTTACTTCTGTTGAATTAAAATGTGCACTCCTCTAACCGGAAAGGGTGCGTTTTATTTTCTTTAATGGAAAGACATGTTTTCTTGTAGTGCTTTCTGTTCCTAGGTTGTGGTGTAACATTGCTGTGCATGTTTTTGCCCCATGTAAGAAGAGCAGGTTTCAACAGGCCAGCCTGTTATTAGAATTTATCTCTTCCCGTGCATAAGAAGTTCATTCTTTTAGGGACTAATCCTTTTCCTCTAAGAGGGATATACTATCTCCTCAGAAATTAATCAAGTTTTCTTTCCATTTGGTCTTAAGAGGCCACACAGCATCTTCCCCTTCTCTAGGTAATTTGTTAGCACTAAACAGAGGCCCATTAGATGGCCACAGCCGCTATTAAGCATGCATTCCTCTTGGCTCATAGAATCTTTTCTTTTCACATGTATTTTTTTTTTAAATTTTAATGATGGTATGAAACAATATTCATTTTCTACTCTATTCAAAGCTGAACGGTGATGATAAAATCATGCATATATATGTATATATATTTACATACACACACATATCATGGACAAGAAAATTACTTTACTTTTGAAATTAAGGAATTCATTAATATGAAATTATAAAACACATTTCCCATTTATTTATACTATTGTTCCCTGTAGAATCTGAACAAAAGACTCAAAAGTGGTTATACTTCTCTTTTTTCTCAGAAAGTAGTGGGAAGCCAATTTTGTCAAACATTCCCCAAGCAACTTAGCATGTGTACCTGGGAACATTAGCCCTCTTGATATGGGGAAAGTCCATGGAGAATAGCATCACTAGATAACAAAGGGCATGGCTACTGGGGAGAAATAATTAGCACAACCCAGAGTCTAAAATGGCTCGAGCTGTCCCTGCGCTATGGGAAGGAAACAGAAAGAGAAAAAACAAGGACAGAGAAATAACAGGGTCCAGGACTCATTGTAAGTCATAGGTGACAGTCAAGTGAAGCTCCATATTCAGAGACTATTACTGTTCGTTCATTTTTTTATCTGTGCTACACAGGGCAAGAAATAAGAAATAAGCTCATGGCTCTTCTGGGTTTCACGCCAGGAGTTTGTGACATTGGTGAGAGTGCAGCCGAATCCTCTGATAGCTCAGAAAGGATTGCAGCTTGTGTCTGGCTGTCTACAGTTGAACAACATCCAGAGTGCGAAGAAGCAGGCCTTGAGAGCACATTACTTTTTTTTTTTAAGGACCCTAAAATATTTAAAGGTCATTCAAGACAGTCCTCCATCTGATATTTAAATATTCTATAACATCTTGGAGCTGCAGAGATGGCTTAGTGGCTAATAGCGTATACTGCTCTAGCAGAGGACCCATATTTGGTTCCCAACACTCATTTGGAGGTTCATAACTGCCTGTAACCCCAACTTCATGGGATGTGGTGCCCTCTTCTAGAGTCTGCTGATACCAGCACTCACAGGTATACATACCCATGCACAGACACACAGATATATACATAATTAAAAATAAAATCAACCTTTTTTTAAATCTACATTTCAAAATCTACATACAAATCAGTGGTTGTTGAATCACATGTGCTTGATACTGTCTGTGACCACATTCCCACCACCTCATACCATGACCAATGTCCTCAACCACATGATACATGACTTCTGAAAGCCAAGAGGAACCAATAAAAAGAAACCTTACTATCCTAGGTCGGTGCTCTGACAATGGATCTGAAAGACAATCATGCCTCATTTTTGGCCATACCTAAATTCTTATGCGTGCAGTTTCAAATCTGAAGAGGTGATAGTTTCCTCTTCTTTCTCTGTTTTGTTTTGTTTGAGGGGGTGGTTTGGGTGGTTTTCTTCTTTTTTCTTTTCTTTTTTTTTTTTTCCTTTTTATTTTTGTGAGACAGGGTTTCTTTGTATAGCCTTGGCTGTCCTAGAACTCACTCTGCAGTCCAGACTGGCCTCCAACTCACAGAGATCCTCCTGCCTCTGCCTCCCAAGATGACCACCTGGCCATCTATATGGGTTTAATATACAATGATTGTAGCAAAACTGCACAGCTCATAATGAGCACACTGGTCCAGTAAATCCTCCAATAACTTGTTTGAAGTTTGTACAAGTACCTTTCTGTGAGGAATGTGCTAAAAATGAGTAGAAAATAGGTTAATATTAGTGGTAAAAAGACTTACATGTAATTATAAAAACTTTGACCAGGCAGTGGTGGCGCACGCCTTTAATCCCAGCACTGGGGAAGCAGAGGTAGGTGGATATCTGAGTTCGAGGCCAGCCTGGTCTACAGAGTGAGTTCCAGGACAGCCAGGGCTACACAGAGAAACTCTTTGTCTCGAAAAGGAAAAAAGATTTTGGTCATTGAAAGAGAAAAAAGTGTCCTTAGCATTAACAGAGGAGTTTCTGAAACCCCTCCAATATTCAAATACCTCCTGGGTAATTAAAAGTTGTGGATCATGGTCAAGATTCATTTCTCGTTTTCCAGTTAGACAACAGACACCACTGTTAGATGTACTCTTCCTTGCATAACTCCATTTTCTTACTCTTTACCTAGATCATGTTTATGGACCAAATAGGAGTTATGCTTAACTTATTACTAAAGTTTCCTTTCTGCTGTTTGTCCTCTGAGGAAGACCTGGTTTTCCTTGCACATTTTTCACGAGCATCAAATAGTGGGTGATCTTTCAAGCTTGAACAGTAATAGTTGTATCGCTGAGGAAGGATTTCTTGTCTCAAACTGTCTGGGTAATGATTTACAGCTATTTTGGGTAATTCTCAAAATGACAGCTCCTTGAATTTTTCTATGTGCAGAAAAATGTGCTGGCCTAGCATCTTCAGGACCTGGGAGGTCCGCGTCAGTTTGGGCAGATGGGACGAAAAGAATGCCCCAGATGAAACAGACCTGTTAGTATTGTCCTGCGATACATGAGAATGTTTGATGAGGCTACCCCCCAAATGTCTATGACCTTCTGAGGCCTAGAACTAGTGAGACAGAATAACCTATGAGTTGGGCAAATTTATGTGTAGGCTTTGGACCTACCTTCCAAGATTAAACTTGATAAGCTGAACTCTTGGCAGTAGTTGAGTTCCTGTAAAGAAAACTAACAGTATCATTCAATATTGCCTTCATCTAACCCTTGATAAATGGATGCTAAAAGAATTTGAGAAGATAAGAACCAGAAATAAAAAATAATAATAATTACCATTTAAAATTAAAATACAAGACGTGTCATTGGATGTTGAGAGACATAAGCTGGGGCAGGGGTGAAGAAACAATAAGAGAGAAAGGGAAGGAAAAATGTATTTTTAGACAAGAGGAAGAAAGCAGAAAGATGTTTTCTTCAATGTGAAGAAAAGAAACTGTAGTTAATACATTTCTCAATTATTTCTTTGCTTAAAAATCTTTAATGTGTCTGCATGAGCAGCAGGGTAAATCCCAGACTCTTTGAGCTGACGTTTGGTGAATGTCATGCTCAGTCTAGACCAAGCCTAGCTCTCTAATGCATACTCTGGCTTATTTATGAACTATTCTTTGCTCATCTCTTTACAGATCTCATTGTCTTATCTTCCATCCATGATGAATATCCTGTGTGGCCTTCCAGACGCAGCCTCAAGGACCACACCTACCCACAGATTCTCCTACATCTTGCTTTTTCTTTGTTTCCACAGCCTTGGAAGCTTCCTCCTTTTCAGCCTGTTAGAAATTTATCCCAGCAGGCCACATGACTTCCATAATTCCCTCCACAGCCGTCAAACCTATGATGAATTCTAGACCTTTGAATTCCAACATTTCCCATCTTCTGCATGTGTACTGTCTTGCTTGCCATTGCATTTTCCTATGTAAAGCTCTGTGCTCCAATTGTACCATATCCTGTCCATTATAAAAAAGTTATTTTTATGTTTTAATTATGGCTGTAGGCACACACGCATGTACCTGTGCACACACAAGAGTGCAGGTGCCTGCACAGGCCAAGGGTATTGGATTCCCTTGGAGCTGGAGTTACTTACAGGCAGCTGCAAGCTCCCTGATATGGTTGCTAGAACTTGAACTTGGGTCCTCTTGAAGAGCAGGATGTGCTCTTAACCATCATCCAACAACGCAGATCCCCTTTTTTTTTTTTTTTTTTTTTTTTTTTTTATGTATATGGGTGTTTTCGACTGAGCCATCTCTTCAGCAACAACCAACTCCTCATCCTCTCTTAAAGAAAAGAAATGCTATAGCCAGAGAAATGTTCTTCACTTAAAAGTGATTTTGGCTTTTCCCGAGGACCCTAGTTCAGTCCTCAGCTCCCAGGTCAGGAAGCTCACAGTAGCCTATAACTTGAGCTATAGGGATCCAACTCCCTGTTCTGGTCCCTGAAAGCATCTAAACACATGTGACATGTAGTCACATACACACATAAGTAAAAATAAATAAATAAAAAGGCGATGTTTTGGGTACCAAACTCAGGGTAGCATAGTGATTGTCCCCTCTAGGTCATCACTATATGTTCACCGACTGATTGACATGATTTATTATTATCATGAATTACTTTAACTAGTGATTTCCAAGAAAAACTTGCAGATTCATTTTTATAAACCCCACTCAGACTTGCTTCACAAAGTTGCAGAAAAAGTTCCTGTATCAGTTTCCAGAGATGCATTTTGTTACTGGGCTCCATGGTAATTCTTCCTAGGTGGTACTTGATGATCCAAAGAATTTTTTAATGTTATCAATGGAAGAAAGCCAAAAATATTTTCTTAAGAATTTTGCTAAAGCATTCTTCTCTGCAAAACACACTATTTTAGATAACCCTATAGAATTCAGTTGTGGGGTCAAAAGAAAAGCCCACTAGTTATGACAAAGTGTAAAATCGGAGCAGTATATTTTGGCCCTTTGGTTAATTATACTTCTAGGAAATATATTTAAGAGAAGTAGTTATACAAATACTTAGCTACAGGGATATTCATGGTGGCACTGGATATATTAATAGTTTAAACCTTTGTAATAATCAAGTAAGGGATTGCACAAATAAGCTGTTTATCCTACAAGAGACTCTGTTATACAAGACTATTTTAAAAGGCATGTAGATATTCCTTTTTGTTTTGATAGGGTGCTGAGGGTTGGACGGAAGGGTCTTGCACATGCAAGGTACATACTCTACCACTTAGCTACATATTCCTGGTATAGTATGCAGGAAAGGTCTTTCATCGCATTGAAGGCACTAGAACTATATCAATAACTTTTAAAGATTACAAGTTTCTAAATTTTCTACAATAATGATGCATTATTTTGTGCTAAGAATGCTTTTAATTAAGGATATTAAAATTGATGTAAATACTTAGCCGATACTGCAGAGTTTCTCACTGGGGCCATATACTCTATAGTCAAGTAAAAGTATTGTTTCATCCTTTGAATTAATCACAAGACAGACTGAAAGAATGTCTCCCCATGCTAGCTAACTTCTTCAAAAGAGTGAATTAGTGTCTTACAGATAAATGGGTATGAAGAAGTTGAAGGGAGAATTTCTTTCTCTCTTAGCGTTATTCCCTTGCTCACGGCTTTTACTTAATGTTGTCTGTAGGTCCACGGGAAGTGTATGTGTAAGCACAATACAGCAGGTAGCCACTGCCAGCACTGTGCACCATTATACAATGACCGGCCCTGGGAGGCGGCGGATGGCAGAACAGGGGCTCCTAACGAATGCAGAAGTAAGTAACAGCATCCACTCCTCAAAGCCCTCTTTGTAGAGTAAACTTATCTTTGAATTCCTTATTATCTCTTGAAACTCAGTATAAAGTGGAGGGTGACAGAAGCCATACACAAACATAGCCCGTATCACTGCCCAACATGACTCCAACCACTGGAAACAGTTAGTTTGCAGAGCTGCCAATCGGCCTGAGTAGCCAAGAATGTGCTATCTATTTGCTTGGACACTTTGTGGGACCTAAATGCTCCCCTTGAGAACATAACACATACAAACATGAGCGGACTAAGGATTACAGTGTACGACTGCTCTTGTGGCTGGGATAGTGAATGATAATCATGAACATAGCTCTTTGAATTCAGTTCCCAGAACAACCCAGAAGAGCAGATGGTGTTAATCCTGCCCTAAAAATCAGGAAACTGAGACTCAGTTAGATTAAGTGTCTTGCCAAAGTTAGTAATGAAGGGATGAAGATTTGACCCCATGTCTTCAGGGCCTATCAGCTGCTTTCCCCTATGGTATTGTGGTCTTCTTTCACGGATGGATCAGACCGGAAATTAAACCAGGAAGTCTAGAATGGGATTGCTTGATAGGACTAATTGTGGATTTGTATTTGGAGATTAGATACTGGAGGATAGGACATGGGAAAGGGAACCATTTCTCTATTTGCAGTTTAAAACGTTCAGAGGCTGGTCCAGCTGCAGGGCATTATCATCCAAGCCATCAGATATTCTGAGAAACACACACGCTCACATCCCAAGCCTGTGTTATGGAGACTTCTAAACCTTGTGTCTGCTCATGTTTGTATCACGTCAGGGTCTCAAGGAGAGCATTTAGATCCCACAAAGTATGCAAGTGAATAGCATGTTCCTGCTATTCCATCCTATTGGCAGCTCTGCAAGCTGTTTGTAGCGTGAGTAAAGTTCTGAGAAATCTCTTCCCATGCACAATCTGGAATCATAACAAATTTGTTTCTAAGAAATATGAAGGATTTCCTCTAAGCACAAATATCAAATTACCTTATGCCTTTTAAAGACTGGGAGTCTGGGAAAATATCATAACACATTGAGGAAACAATGAGAAAAAAACTGCACTAGCTTTTTCAAATACAGCTGACTTCCGGGGATGTTTGGATTCCTATTCTAAATTATTTATCAAGAGAATCTAAAGAATTTCTCCTAAATTCCTAGAGTGCCATTCTGGTCCTTTCCATGGAAACCCACTGCATATCTAAAAACACATAGACACAGAGACGTGTCACTTGGCGCTAAAGACTGATAAGCTTAGAGATGTCATTGAGAAATCATTACACAAGAAACACTGAGGCCTCCTCTATAAATGGAGGCTTCAATACCAGACTTCCTATGTCTATCAAAATGACAACAGCTGCTGGGTGGTGGTGGCGGCGGTGGCGGCACACGCCTTTAATCCCAGCACTTGGGAGGCAGAAGCAGGCAAATTTCTGAGTTCGAGGCCAGCCTGGCCTACAGAGTGAGTTCCAGGACAGCCAGGGCTACACAGAGAAATCCTGTCTTGAAACAAACAAACAAACAAACAAACAAAAACAAAAAACAAAAATGACAACAGTAGAGAAATGTTACTTCATAGAAGATAACTTAAGCAAGGCCTAAAGACTCAGGCCTATAACTTCAGTTACTTGAAAAGGCTGAGGCAGGAGAATCCCAAGACCAAAGGCTGCCAGGGCTATAAATTGAGTTCAAGGATAGACTGGACTGCCAAGTGAGACCTGTCTCAAAATAAAAAGTAAAAAGGGCCAACAATATGACTCAACTTGTAAAGGCACTTTCCACCAAGCCTGATGACCTTAGTTCCCCAGCTGATACCCACATGGTGGAAGGAGAGAATTGATACCTCTAAATTTATTCAGAAACATTCTTGAGCACACACACACACACACACACACACACACACACACGTGCGCGCACACACACTGCCTGCCTAGCATGTGTGAAGCCCTAGGTTCCATCTCAGTACCACAAGAGAGAGATCCTTGGGTTCTGTCTACTGTCCACCAGAGATTTCTTTCCAGGCTCATGGGTAAGCATAAATTATGGTTTATATCTTCAATATGCATTTTTATTTTCAAATAATGCCAAGAGTCTTAGATTTTCTTCACCAAGATTAGTGACCCACTGATCCTTAGAAAGGAGCAGGAATTGGAAAGGTCAAGAGTCACAATCCAAGAGGAAATCTGGTAACCTCTCAAATATCTTTCCAAAATAAATGCCAACCCCAGAATACAACCATAGTAATCAGAATATCTTTGACTGAATGGACCTACCTTCATTTTGATAATTATTTTAGTTTCTTTTCCTGTCGCTGTGATAAAATACTCTAATGAAAGCCACATACAGAGCTTACTCTGGCGTTAGTTCACGGGTCCAGTCCATCAAGGCAATGAAGTCACTGTGCAGGAACTTGAAGCACCCATAACCAAGAAACAGGAAGAAGAGATCACATGCTAATACTCTACGGTTCTCTCCATTTTGTGCTGTCCAAACTCCCTGACTGGGAAAGATCTGGTCCACGACTGAGATGGGTCCTCCCACAGCAATTAACATATGAATATTTCCACCAGTGCTGAGGCCAGTTTCCCAGGTGACCTAGACTGTCCAGTTAACAATTCACACCGACCTTCACAATGGCCTTCGTGCATATACTGACACTCTAAAATACCAATATATAATGAGAAATGCAAGTGTAGAGAAGAAGTGTAAAATGAAAGAGGTACCTTGATCAAGGGAAAGAAAATAATTCTTTTGGCTTATTGCTTGTTTGGTTTTGGAGTTTTAGGTTTTGGGTTGTTGTTACTGGTTTGTTTGTTTCATTTGCTTTGGGCTTTTTGTTTGTTTATTTGTTTTTTGTTTTGTTTTGTTTTGTTTTTTGAGACAGGGTTTCTCTGTATAGTCCTCACTGTCCCAGAACTCCCTCTGTAGACCAGACTGGGCTCAAACTCAAGAGATCCAACTGTCTCTGCCTCCCCGATGCTGGGATTAAAGGCGTGTGCCACCACCGCCCCTGCTGCACCCTGCTGCCGCCATTACCACTACCCAGCTGATAGTTTTTAATGTATCCCTTTTGTATTGTTTTTATTCTTGTACTTTACACTCTTGAATAAATAAATAACATTTCAATTTAACAACGACTTTATCCTATTGTGACCGTTAGAGAACCCGCTGCAGTCTTTTATGTCCCTCCTATGCTGTTTTATTGCCAGCCTGCAAGTGCAATGGGCACGCAGACGCCTGTCACTTCGACATCAATGTGTGGGAGGCATCAGGGAATCGCAGTGGTGGTGTCTGCAACAACTGTCAGCACAACACTGAGGGTCAGCACTGCCAGCGCTGTAAGCCGGGTTTCTACCGTGACCTCAGGAGACCCTTCTCTGCCCCCGATGCTTGCAAAGGTAAGCACATTCACGGTGCCTAAGATGATCTGTGCAAACATACCTTCTCTTCGCTGACCCGAGGGGGAGAGGTACCTCAGGCAATACACTCAGAGATTCAGCTACTTTCTTATCGATATGTGCCAAGAATTTTCAACCTGTTCAGTAAAAACAACCCAATATTCACAAGAGAATCTCCCATCTTGCTCCTGATAAAGAAGTGTCCTTAGTGCCACAAGAGAACTAGTAAGACTGATGAGGAAGGGGGAACTATGAATAAAGAGCTCCCAAAAAGCAGAAATAAGCTGATGGAATACAATGGTCACTTACACTTGGACTGGGATAACCTTGAACCCCTGAAAACCCCTGGATTCTCACACCATTGTGAATGCGCTGCAGCCAACACTGACTAAATGTATCCTGCCATCATGATGAATTCGCAGCATAACAATTTTATGCTGTCTCTTAAAACACTGAACACACAGGCTAGGTTCTGCCTCTCTATTGGCGTGGCTCCCAGAAGTTTCTTCAAAAAGAAAATAGAATTTTAAAAGGTCTACCTCCGGTGTGTGGCATTGCCCAGGGAGAGTTTGATGTAGGCATACGGAGCCAACGAATTGTCCAGTGGGATGAGGAGCTTAAACCACATAGGAATCTGCATGCCTCGCAACTAGAAGTTATTAGACAAGAGAAACCACTTGTCTATCAATGGAGGAAACTCATGCCAAAACTATTTATACCTGTGGCTGCAGAGATGGCTCAGTGGTTAAGAGCACTAGCTGCTCTTCCAGAGGACCTGGGTTTGGTTCCCAGCACTGACTAGCCACTAACTAGTCAGTTAACTAGTTGCTAACAACCATCTGTAACTACAGTTCCAGAGGATCTAATGCCCTCTTCTGTCTTCTGTGGGTATTGCACACATGAGGTACATATACGTGTAGACAAAACACCCATACACATAAAAATAAATAAATAAATAAATAAATAAATAAATAAATCTCTTTTAAAAAATAGTTACATCTTTAAAGTCCACAGTACCTTTGGGACTAAAACAAAGAATTCTTATCTCTACATGCTGACTAAAAGAAATGCATACAAAATTGCTTCAATTTGGAAAATTTTCAATCCGACCCCGTTTGTACTAAGTATGTATAAAGAGTGTGTATGTAGCTATTCCATAGCCTCAGACCACTAGTACAAATCCTTCAAGATCAAAATGCATTACCCAGCAAATAAAAGAGAGGAGAAAAAAAGAATTTGTTACTAAGTAACCTAGATAGCTCCTATAGGAAATCAGACAACATTTTCTAGTGTGTGTAACATTTACTTCAAATATTATACTATTCAGTATACCTTATATGATCACTTATTTGTCCATTCATTCAGTCATTCATTCAGTGCCTATATATTGAGGACCTATTATGTGCTGGGTGCTTAGGAGGCATCAGGGAACAAAACAGAAGTCCTTGCTTTGGGGGAGCATGGATTCCCATAGAAGAGATAAGCAGAATATGTAAATGATAAATATATAATTTGGGAGAATACAAAAGTACTGGTGTTGCCATAGTAGGGAAAATAAAATATGGTTGGTAGGACAGAGAATGGAAAAGGGAGGGACAAAGTGCCATATTGGATAAGAAGGGAGGGTGGCTCTCGTGACTAGGTAGGAAAGATGAACCAAGGTTTGAAGACAATGAGAAAGGTGGCTAAATATTTGACTGAGTGTAGAATGTTCTAGGGAGAAGGAATCCCTAGAGCGAGTATTGCAAAGGAAGAAGGGGGCTAGTGTGTCCAAAGAAATGATGTGGGGGGGGCAGCTTGACTGCACTAGGATGGGAGCTGGGGGCAGGGAGTGATTCACATGTACCTATGGACAACCGTGCAAGTGCTTAGACACCAACAAAGACCAACCAATTCAGAAAGTCTGTTGATGGGACTCATGAATCTGAGCCCTCTGGGTCATTCTGCTGCATAGGAAAGTTTGGAAAACACTGATACAGACATGCTCCCCCATGGCTTTATATTGGTTAGAGCACACTCTGTCTCTGACATTTCATTAACATTTGAGCATCAAGATAGGAGGAGAGCAAACACTTGTTTCCATTAAAGAGTAGAAGGCAAATGGAACAGTGAAAGAAACTCAGAAAGGTTCTCAGCATTGGCTAGATTTTAGAAAGCCTTGTCTGCTGTCTTTAAAGTGTTGATGTTTATTGAGCAGGGTGTAGTGGCACACACCTTTATCTAAGTATTTGGGAGGCAGAGGCAGAGGCAGAGGCAGAGGCAGAGGCAGAGGCAGAGGC
>JADRCD010219038.1:0-48234 GCA_019843815.1 Montemys delectorum
GGCTGACGTCCTCCCAAGGCTCTGAAGCACAGCAGAGGCCTCACAGCAAATTAATGAAGCTCATTTTGACTGGAACCGTCGTTTGTGAATCATCATGTCTGTGCTCATTAAATAAATTGTCAGTGTCTTCTCAGGCATTATGGATGCATTAGAAATTAGAGCTCTTAATAAATAATGGTTCTGCTTGTGTTCAAAGGGAGGGGGGATCAGGGAAGAGGATGAAAAGAAGAAAGAGGAGAAGCAGGAGGAGGAGGAGGAGGAGGAGGAGGGGGAAGAGGACAAGGAGGAGGAAGAGGAGGAAGACAAGGAGGAGGAGGAGGAAAAGGAGGAGGAGGAGGAAGAGGAAGAGAAGGAGGAAGAGGAGGAGGAGTGGGTTGGGGAGGGAGTGGGAGGCCACAGCTTCTATCTTGGGAAGAGGCAGGAGTACAGGGTCCACCTGAGGAGAGTATGGTATGAGTTTGGCAGTGCCTCCAGACAGAACCCATTAGTTCTTCCAGGTATGTCTCCTTCATTAAGTGGAAGAGGACACTAATAAGACAGGGTCTAAGACCCTATACTCATATCTATCAGCCTGCTCTCTACAGATCTGAGGCCATGTGGTTTGTGGTGGTGATGGGTACAGAATTTTCTCCTGAAGCTCCCGTTGGAGTCAGCAGCCCATGATTAGCCTGTTATGCATGATTGGCACAGCCTAACTAGACTCTCCATGCACCATGCCCATTCTTCTCTTTAAAAATGATTTATCTGTCTATGTATCTATCTATGTATCTATTTATTATCTATCAGTATGTATATGTATATATGTATGTGTATATGTATGTACATATACATCTTTGTGAGCGTGTGTGCACAAATGTGTACAGCTTTTGAACAAATGCAGAGGCAAGCACTCTTGACCACTGAGCCATCTCTCTAGTTCCTCTCTCTCCTTGCCAGGGTCTGTAAAGAATGCCAATGTGGCTGACCTACTTACTCTGAAGACATCTTGCAGCGTGGCATCTCCTCAAGCCAGATTCACTTGAGGATCTGTCATTGATGGTGTTACACACATTTCAACTAGCCAGCTTCACCAAGTCTCTTCAAGCTTTTCCCCTTCAGTGGTCATAGAACAAGTATTGGGAATTCTGGGAGCCATAGGCCAAGGAAGGGAAATGGTTTTCCTTTTTATGGTTCAGGGCTAGGCAGGGGGTGGCAAGGCTGATCGAATCACCACAGTCCCTCACAAATGCAACTGCCCAGGTGTTTTTGGGCTCCTGGGTGACTCTGTGCCCAAGTGTGCACTTACTCCTGTGCTGACAAGACCCGTATGCTTATGGAGTTCACATCTAAGGTGTGTGTGTGTGTGTATGTGTGCGCACACGCGCATATACATGTGTTTGAGCTGTTATGCATCTGTTAATGTGTGTGTATGTGTGTGAGCTAGGATGATTTTGTGTATGTGAGCACACACATGTGTGTGTGCATTTACATATGTGCATGTGTGTGTGTGTTTGAGTTAGGATGCATATGTGAATGTGTGTGAACTAGGATGTTTTTTATGTATGTGCAGACACATGTGTGCAGACATGAGTGTGTGTGTGTGTGTGTGTGTGTGTGTGTGTGTGTGTGTGTGCTGGGCGCAACAGAAAACAGCCAACCAAAGGAGTAGGCCAGTTAAAATCAAACGGTGATGGCTCAGTGAAGTAGATAACATAGGCAGGGTGACAGAATCACAGCAGAGGGTGAGCAGGCAGCACTGTCACTTCTGAAAGAGACACTTAGACCAAGTGACAGGGGCCATTTAGGGACGTGCCAACCAAGGAAGTCCCAGGAATAGAGAGCTAGTGCAGAGACATGGGTAGGAGGGTGACCCCATGACTCAATCTGTATACCTTTATGAGCTGGTCAGATTTCAAAGTGAAGGGTGAACAATAACCCTGAGTTGGGATCCTTCCTGTGATCCTGACGTTGCTGAGCCATCTCTACGTTCACTCTCCCGTTGTTCCAAATAAAACCCTGTCCTCCATGTGGTGCATTTTGGTAAAATTTGGGAGAAGAAAGTTATCCCTCAAACGAGGTCTCCCTGTGCTCACTAAGCCCCTGGGCGACAGTCATCCTCAGAATGGCTGATTCCTCATAAGGGAGCCTTCCCTGGTGCAGAAGGCAAAGCGTTTGGACTAACAGCAGACATTACAGCCAAGACAGAGGGCTCGGGGTTGTGTCTCATGGTTTGCCATGTTAAAATGCAGATTCCCAGTGAGCAGGTCTCTGACAGGGCTTGGGTAATTTTCTATCTAACTCCCACGTGGACATTACTTCTGCTGGTTCCCGGACCACACTGTGAATGGGGGTCATGTTATTTCACCCCCAAATATCTTTGGCATGAGTGTTGTTTTGAGCTGGAGCCAACTGAGAAATGACAGACACTGAGGGAACTCTCTGTCCCTCCCCCTAGCTGCCTAAAAGCAGAGCATAAATTTCCCTTTGTGAAGGTGGCATATACGTGCCTTCCTCTTTGTGCCAGCATGAGGGGGGTGACTCTTGTCACTTGGAAAGGAGAGTGGGCACTGAGATAAGTCTGTATAAAACAAAGCTTACCAATGACTCCTTTCTGCCATCTGTTTCTCCATATATTTTCCTTCCCACAAGTTACTATCCCCCAAACCTCAGTCTCTTTCCATTTCCTAGTTCTTTATAATTTATCATCCTTTGCATATATATGTATATATATGCCTCCAAGTCTAATTGTTTTATTTTAAGTTTTCTATTTCTTCTCTTTGAAGCCCCACAAAAATAAATGTTAACATTAAAAAATTTTGTATGCTTTACTTCCACTAATTTAATTTTTGTTCTTTTAGTTCACAGAACATAATAAGGTAGACGAAAAGCTTTTTTTTACCCCCTTCCAGCTCATTTGTTCTGAAGTCTGTTGGTTATTAGGTGCATGCTCTTAAGAAGATAAAAGAAACTTCAAGGAAGTTGACAAGTCATATTTTTAATGAGTTTTTGGAAACTTAGATACATCAAAATCTGATATTCCTGATCTCTCACCAGCGTGTGCTAACAAATGTTTTAGAACCGCCTATCTGAGAACAAAGGTCCTGATTCATGGGAGTGTTGTTTGTTGTATTGTAAATCTCTCAGCGGGATGGCTTGCAGCTTCCAACGGGAGGTTGCTTAATGGAGACCCAGATAAAAACATATGCAAAAGATAACTTCAGAAACGCAAAAAATAGTAAAATATAGCCAACTAATTAAGAACATAATATTGACTTCTTTCATCTTAAAATTGTTTTTCTTTAAATTTCACAGTGTATGCAATATATCTTGGTTGATGCATCAATATATGTTGGCACAATATATATTGTACACAATATAACTCACCACACTTTCCTTCCCACTACCCCTGGCTCTCCCTGCAAGTCAACTTCGTGTCCCTTAAAAAAAACAACTCACAGAGTCCAGTTAGTGTTCCCCATATGTACATGAGTCATCCACTAAGTTATGGCTAATATATTAGGGGTCACCCTGCCAAAAAATTATAGTTCTTTCTCCACTGGCATCCATCAGCTACCAATAGCTCCTCAGCTGGGGGTAGAGTCTCCAAACCCCACCAACACATACTCACCTACAAAAAGTGTAATGTCTTTGTGTCCTGTGTAAAGATTATCCTTGTGTTATTCAAATGATGATTTCTCTGTACCCAGTATATTGTTATAATCTGGACAGGGCATTGTAATGCTCATTTCAAATATCTCCTGTCTCTAATTTGTGCAAACAATGTTCACCATTTATTCTCTGCCTTTGTCAATAAAAACTGATCAGTCAATGGCTGGCCAGAAGAGAGAATAGGGCGGGGCTACTGCCAGCCAGAAGAGAGGAAGAGAAAGGTGGCTATGAGGAAGGTGGGAGGAAGCATACCAGAAGAACACACCTGAAGCCTAAAGAGCAAGACCAGATTAGCCTAGAGGGACAGAATAGATCAATGGCTGCCCAGATTTTGTGCTGTAAAGCTTGATTGTCAGCTCACAGCAATAGTCATGTCCTGTCCAAAGGACAGCATTGTGCAGGACCCCTCTCCAGCCTCCAGTTTTTACACCCTGTCTACACTCTTTTCTGGGATGTCCTCTGGTCCTTTCTGGGAGGGGTGACGCAGATGAACCATCTATGGCTGAGCACTCACAGCAACAAGCTAAGCACTTTGGACAGTTATGAATCTCTATATTAACCACTGCCCACTGCAGTAAGAAGTTTCCCTGACCAAAACTTAGAGGAGCACAAGTCAATGATACAAATGTAAATATTTAGAAGGCAATTTAACAACATGACCATTTAGCACAGCAATACCAACAGGTTCCCCCATTGCAACTTTGACTCACTAGCCAGGGGTTTTGACCAAGTTTATAGTACCTGGCATGAATTCCCTCCTACAGGGGACACTTTGAACCCAATCAGGAGAGCACTTGGTTACCCCATAAACAATCTAGCTACTATCGTTCCAGGAGCTGTATCTTCCTTAGCAAGTCAATATTATAGTATTCTAGGACTTCATATCTTACTACACAGATAATTAAATATCCATGGTCACTGTGGTGTTAGTTACAATACTCAAGAAATGGTATAAATCTACATATCTGTCAGTATGAATAGATAATGTGATACATAATGGAATATCACCCCACTGTAAAGTTAAACAAAATAATGAAATCTGCAGTTAAATGCATGGAACTGTAATATATATGATATGTAGCATATGTGTGTATGATGTATAGCACACATATGTACACATAAATAACACACACATTATACATACATATTTAAGATATATATATTATATATATTTAATGGGGCAAGATTACATATGACTCAAAATTACCAATTTTGTAATTTTATTTCATTTTTAAAGTCCTAGTTGTTTCAAAGCATGTTCTAAGAATTCCTTAAAGTTTGGCAACCTCTTCCTCTGGCTGATTTACAATGTGAGTCTCTGAAAGAGGTGTTCAAAGGAAGGGTGAAAATTCTCTTGTGTTAATCTGCCTTGTTCTAGAATCATAGGTGTGCTCCACTCTTCTCAAATCTCATTCTTCATTTTCTCAAATCTCTCTGAGGCACAGAAACCACCTGAGATTCAGAAAGGAAATGGTATTTGTTTAAATCACACATTAGGAAGTTCTGGAATAGAGGCTGAAATCCAGTGATCTCTGACATCAAATGAGTGCACTGGACAAAGCCTCTTAAGATGCGCTGAGAGGCAGTGGTTTAGTGAGGAAAACTGTAGGTTGGATTCCGTTTTTCTTGACGCACCCATAGATTTGCCTATTATCTTTTAGCTTTGAGAAATTGATCACCTTTTAAATATTCTTTCCACTCATGGAAGCTTTTGTAATCTTTTCTTTTCCCTCTGTAGCTATTTTTAGCTTTAGTTTTTTTACTCTTAATTGTGTCATTAATTTATATCCTAAGCATTACACTGGAATTTTTCCCACTTACATAGTTATGCTTAGAATTGCCAAACACTTGTTTTTGTTGTTCTGTGGGTGTTTCTTATTAGGCCTCCTTCCTTATTTTATAGGATCACTGCTATTCCCTTTGCGTTCTGGGAGTCTCCTCGTTCATTATCCTTCTCTGCACTTGTCTTTCTTGACTCAGGTTACTTCTTTGGGGCAATGGATGCCTTCTTGACTGTTTGGTAGTCTTCGTCAGCTGGTAATAAGAATAGTAGTTTTCCTGGAGTCCCAGGCCCAACTGATACATCTACGACCCAATCCATCTATCTTAGCCTCAAAAGAATTATGGAAGAGGGGACAGAAAGATTGTGAGAGCCAGAGGAATCGGGTGTCTGCAGTAAGATTGTATCTTCTATATACGATAGGGAAGTGGGAATTGTGGGAGCACAGCTATATGGATGCCTGAACAAGATCTGAAAAGTGAAAACATATGGACACACACACAGATGCACATCCACAAACACACACAGACACACACCCACAAACTTACACACAGACACATCCGCAAGCACACACATGCAGATATACACATCCACACACATCCACAAATACACACGCAGACACACATACATCTACAAATACACACAGACACACACACACAAACACACACAGAAACAGACACATATCCACAAGTACACACATGCAGATACACAGATACACACTCAATCCACAAACACACACACAGACACACACTCACAAACACACATATCCACAAGCACACCCACATGCATACACACATACATCCACAAGCATACACACTTATACACACACAGACATCCAAACACACACACATCCAGAAGCACACATACACAGATATACACATAGACACACACATATCCACAACACAAATACAGATTTATACTCATAAATACACACAAACACATCCACACACACACACACCCAGACACATGCTCGCAAACACACATCCACAACCACACGCACAAATACATATACACACACACATCCAGAAGCACATATACTTAGACACATACATCCACAAATACACACACAAACATGATGCACAAATACAGACACACACCCACAAGCACACAGACATACACACACATGAACATACATACACACACACACACACACACACACACACACACACACACACACAGAATGGGACATTGGGGAGGAACTGTGCCTTTGTTGCTCTGTGTGAAACGTGGATTTCACCGCAGTAGGAAAGTCCCTTTTTACTAAGGACTTAGTTCTCAGGGTCTGCAGGTTTGTTTTACTTGCTGTTCCAATGAGAGAGACAAATGTCAACCTTGTGCTCAGTCTCCTCAGTCAGGCTTCTGCTTTCTGGTAGCTCTGCCTGTAGAGAGACTCCTGACTCAGTATGTGTTCCTATGTCCTCTGTTCACTGTTGCTACCCTGCTCTTTCCTGTGGGCCCCCAGGCAATGTGCTCTTTGGGGAAATCTTACAGAGGCAAACTTACTGCTTTCTGCTATGGTGGAGATTGGGGTGCAGGATCTCCAAATGCTTTCTGTAACTCTTCTCAGACCATCTCTCTGTGTTGTCCCTCTGCGATAATCAGTGACGTGTGTCACTGCAGTTCCCTCTGTCCTTCTCATCCCCCACTCATGGGATTCTCCAAGCTCCGAGGGGTGGCTCAGACTCTTTCTCGTTCTAGTATTCCAAACACCATTCTCATCTCCAGGTTCCCGCAAAGCCTTCCCATTCTGGAAATTTCCAGCACCAGGCCAACTAAGTCACTCTTTACTTTTGCTAGGTTTAAGATGAACTTCTGTAGCTTGCAATCCAGTGTCTTAACTAATGCACAGGGTAAGTTGGGCCATTCTATCAAGCAGATAACCTAATGTGGTTTTGATCTTTTTATACAGAATAAGTAATGCCAGATTGCCATAGAAGTCCCTAGAAATGGGGAAGGTGGTTTCTGGTTGTCCTCTGCCTTGGAGGGGTGGTCATCAGCTCTCCCCTGACAAGTCCACATGTCTCTCTGGGATCAATTTGCAGCCAAAGCTTTCTGTATCCCACTCCCTATGTACTTGGCTGACTCCACGTTCCCATTTCATTGCTATCATGTTTAACAATTGAGCTGATGTGAGAATAGCTCATCTTTCTGGTTGATCGTTTTGTTGATCACTGCAAATGTATACACCTGGTGCATGATAGAAAACAGAATGGAGCTTGCAAAAGTATACACTTGGTGCATGATAGAAAACAGAATAGAGCTTTCTTTTCCTAGTTCATGACTTTCTAGCCCAGATCTGGGTCATTTACTCTATACTCTTTCTCTTTGAATATCTTTTTGCTAAGATTCATGTTGTTTAAAAAATATTTTCATTATATATATTCATTGCATATGCAGTTACATAAGGATATTTCATCTAATTACATTATTTAAATTTAATACATATACAATTGTATGTTGAGCATACTACTCTACACCTTCCTGCCTCTCCATTCTTACTCTCCCTCTTTGTTCCTGTAAACATATTTGCCTCTACATTCATGTCATATGTATATGGATATATATAACTTTATGTATGTATATTAAATCTAGGGCTGTAAATGAGAAAACATTTGCTTGGTTTTTTTATGCAATTGGTTTAAGTCACTTAATATGATTATTTCCAGTTGAGTCAATTTTACTGATAATTTACTCTCTTTTAGGCTGAATATAAACACACACACACACACACACACACACACACACACATCTCTTCCTCTGTCCTTGCACATCAGGGTTGGTCACATAACTTAGTTAATCATGAAAAGGGCTGAAATAACCCTTGATGTGGTGTGAGCTTTCTAAAATTAAAATACTGTCATTTAGACTTTACCTTCCTCAACATTTTTAGTCTCTTACTCTCTCCAACATGCGCTAAGGGAGGCAATGCTCTGCCCACTTGATCTGAGCAAGAACAGAAGTTCAAACAGATCACATCCTGAGGACATATTTTTCTTTTTCTTTTCTTTTTTTTTTTTTTTTTGGTGAGAGGCAAACCTAAGATTTGAACACAGGCTGCTCAGGCTATACAGGCCATGCTCAGCCCTCTGTGGTAGTCTTTTTGTCATTGTTCTAATCCTGCCTGCTGCAGTTCAGCCTTCTTTCTACCTTCTGATTGCTGTCACCAGTGAGTAAAGCAGTGAAAGAGTATCTAGACTTTACCAGGTAGGACTTGGTAAGCTTCAAACCTTTGCACCAGTCTCTTCCTAGCCTAAGAGAGGATCTCAAACGACGTGATGAGACAAAGCTGCCACAGCCAAGTGCTTCACGCAGAGAGAGTACAGCAGGAGCTGGTGGAGTCATTTCGAATGGTACAAGGAGCAGCTTATGAAATGGAGAAATTGGGATGGATCTTGGGTGTACTTCTGAAGAATGAGATCTATTAGCATAGCTCTCCTGATGAGTTCAGGCATGGAAAGCACATTGTTGGAATTATTTAAAAATGAACTATCAAAGCTCTTTGGGGACCAATCCTGTGCTGAAGGGGGTGGGGAGGGGGAGCTGGGGAAGATGCTTTAATAGGTCATTTTAGTCTGCAATTCCAGTAAAAACTACTGCTCTCATGGTACATTGAGATTTTCTGCTGGGTCTCAATATCTAAGCAAAAGAAGTTTCTAGGCTGGACTGAAGGTGAGTGATGTGCAGGCTTTGGATATCTGGGAACTTTCATTGCGGATTTCCTTCTCTGCATTCTTCAGTGAGGTTCCCGTGGAAGCCTGTGTCCTGCCTACAGTACCCTCCCATTGGCAGAGCTGCAGAAACAGAGTCCATCCCCACCGGACTCTAAATGCTGCCACTTGAGTTCACGTCTGTGGTCCCCAGCCAAGGCCCGAAGGCAGCTGGGAACAGTGACATATGCCAAATTGTCTGGTTCCCAAGGAGCCTGAGCAGGCCTGCTGAGAGGCCCATAAAACCCTGCCTGCAATTCCCTGCTTCCATATGCTCCACTAGGTGTTTGCTAGGATTCGGGCTGGTGGGTTTCTGAGGGAGCCTGGCTCATGGCATTGTTTGCTGAGTTAATTGTTCTGTTTGATCTGAGGCTCCTCTAGGATGCTCAGGGAAATGAGGCGTTTGGTCAGGGTTTTCCTCAGGAGCAAAGTTTACCTCATAATCTGAAGGGAGAAGAAAATTAAAAAAAAGAAAAAGCAAAGGTTGTACGGAAGGCTGGAAGGCCCTGCGTAAGGCTCTACAGAACTGAGGGACCAGGCCCTGCGAACAAGTAGCCTGAAGAGTGGCGAGAGCCTGCAAGCCAATTAAAGCTTTCTTTCTTACTGGCTGACAAATGAAGGAGAAAATAATACATCTCATAACTCTCCTTGTTCATGATGGTTACAATATTTATTTCCAAAGAAGCATCCCATAGGATGCGACAAAGGGTGCCCATGAAATAAGCCAATTGTAACAAAATGTCAGACATTACACTGGATGAGGGGAGGGGCGATGATCACGCTCAACCCCTAGCATAATTTGGCTAGGAAAACAAAGTACTAAATTAGCCTGGGATATTAGAAATACAATGAAAACATAAACAGAAATACCCAGGAGCCCTGATTTTCACCGCATAATGAAGGGATGTATGCCTGATTAGGAGGAGAGAAAAATTATTTCCTGGCCTTAAATTCTGAGGAGGCATATTGAAGGAATAATTTTTCCCCATCACCAACACCCCATGGGGTTGTTTTAAATAAGTAAAATTATTGAGGAAAGAAAGTATTTTCTAAAATGTGGCACAAAGGCTACACACATGGCAGTCCCATTACTGTGCGTGACAGGTCCTTCGACAGCAATTTTGTCTTCGAAACAGCTTCCTGGGGCAAGGAGGTGGGCCTTGGAGTGTCTGGAGTTCCAGTATGGACTGAATTCCTTCAGCAAATTTAACTTTCTTTTCAGACTAAATGGTTTTTGGGCAGGGAGCTGAAGGTTTCTTTATAGATGCTAAGAGGAGGAAGGGAAGCTGGAGACAGGCAGCTTATTTGAGACCTTAGCTTATTTGTGCTTGCTCCAACAAATCTGTGGTACCCAACTACCGTCCGTTCTCTTTGCTTTCTTATCATTGGTCTGGAGTGCATGGGTGTCAATAAGTCATTTGCAGTTATCCAATAGCATGCGTGTCTCAGTGTGTCTGACAATTTTATCAACTCATAGGCAGGGAGTCCTTGAGATACCCTTCTGGGTAGGCCCCAAGGCCCAGTGTGTGGGGTAATAAATCCACCAGGCTGAGTCACTATCTTAGGCTCCATCATGTAATTTTAAGGTTGAGGGACAAGGGGGCTAAACAGGAGCTTTAGACAAGAATTCCATAGTGATGCCATGACAGAATCATGTCCTATGTGCAGCTACATTCTTGCCTTTATCAGAGTTAGCAGAGAGCCTCAACCCTCTGTGACTTACTTTTAATACTTAAAACTAAGAGATTCCAACCATTTTCAGGGCTGCTCATGTCTCTGGAGGCATCCAGTGTGTTAAAAGGATGAGATGACTCCTACCCTAGGCTTCACTGAATGTCTACCAGGTACTATCTTACCAGTGCTCATCCTGCATTCTGTCCATGGCCAAGGGATCTGGGTCACTGTGCATCTGACTCTTGGATGCTCCTACATCATTTCCCTTGGCCAGAGCTGTTGGTTCAGGGATGTATTTTGTATGTCAAGGAGAGGGACTGTAGCACAATTATATGCTTGTTGGGACTACTGTGCTAGAGATATGCTTGTTGCTGGTTAGTTTAGACAGGAAAGATGAAGTCAACCTGTAGCTGTAGAGGCCATTTATCAACCACCAGGATCACAGTTCTGAAGTCACTGTGGAGGCAGAAGTGAACAGTGGAAAGAAATGGGGTTCTTACAGCAAGGTTTAAGATCCTAGCTCAAGAGATTACTAAAGTTAGACCTTCTCTGTAGGATATCTATCTATTTGTCTATCTATCTGTCTGTCTGTCTGTCTATCTATGTATCTACCTATGTATGTATGTATGTATGTATGTATGTATCTATCTATCTATCTATCTATCTATCTATTTGTCTATGTGTCTATATATCTATGTACTTATGTATCTATGTATCTATCTATGTATATATCTATCTATGTATCTATGTATCTATGTATCCATGTATCTATGCATCTATGTATGTATGTATGTATGTATGTATGTATGTATCTATCTATCTATCTCTGTTCTCTGCCCTAATGTCTTCATCTGTAAAATAGCAATGCTTGTAAATGTTTCACTGTGTTATTGTGAAGGCTAAATGAGAAAATTCACCACATAATGCTGATGTACAGTGTGGACTAACTGTGAAATGTCTCTCACAGGCTCAAGTGTCTCACACTTGGTTGCCAGCTCGTGATCTTGTTTGGGGTGGCTATGGAATCTTTGGAACATGGGTTCTAGCTGGTGAATAGGCTAGTGGGGTGGGTGTTGATGGTTATAGCTGGGCTTTGCATTCCTCCTTGGTCTCTGCTTCCTAGTCTGCCAAGGTGTGAAGAACTGCTTCACACCACCGTGAACTCCACCCCAATGGACTGAAACCACGAGCAGGAATGACTCTTTCCTCCTTGAAGTTGCTCGTGTTGGGTCTCATCAACGAGAGAAGTAGCTAATACAATGCACAGTAAGTGCTGAGGAAGGGGTAGTCTCCACTCACGCTTCTCCCACCTTTCCAACTCATGGGACTTTAAATCCTTTATGAGTATGGACAGACCAAGTGACATTGATATTGGCTTGGTGTACCAGGTGCTCCCTGCACTCATTGGTCAAGGGATCCCTCTCCTTCTTCGTGCTCCCCTGAACCATGATCCCCTGGCGCCATGCTGGCAGCATCTTTATTACTTCCTCTACTGCACAGCCTCCTGTCTTTGAAACTTTTGCCTGTCTCCATGTGGGACTATGAGAACCCAGATGACAAAGATGATGCCCAGAAAATCCCAAGCAGCTGCCATGCTGTAGGACAGGGGTGGTGCTAGGCGTGTATACAGGCCATTGCACGGTAAGGCCTCAGAGCTAACCCTGAGTTGGGAAACACCTGAGGTTCTGAGCCTTTTCTGCGGGAAAGGCCAGAGCTTGCCAAATGCTACCAACCTGCTTCAACCTGGGGGAATTTATTAGATGACGTAACCACAAGGATAGGGGTAGAGTTAGTGTTAAGCATGCGCTGAAGATTTTCTCCACAGTCAGGAATGTGTATCTCTCTACCTCCCCTCTGCCTTTCTTCTTGGATGGATGTTGTATGAAGAGACATTTGCAGCTCAGGGTTCTCTCTCTGTTGTCTACAGTTCCACAGGATTGTGCTTCCCTAGAATCCTGTCCACATCAAAAGCTGATGCCTGCAGTCTGGGATGGGTTGTGATCCCATCTATGCACCAATTACTGACCAAAGAGTGTGAGATTGGTTGTTCCTAGTCAAAGAGTCAGCCTCAGATGGAAGAGAAGCCTCATTCCAAACAGTATGGCGAGAGTGTGAAAGAATGACACTGTCACATAAAGGAAGGGGGATGCCACAGATGTAAGAGGGAGGGACCCTTTTCTTGACCTATGACAATTTGGTGGACTATACACAGGTCCCTAAGAAGCTGCATCAGTTCTCAGTGATCCTCTCAACCCCCCAGGTAGTGTTTTCTGTCTTCTGCCTTGGAGAGGCTCATGAGAAAGGGTTTGCATAAGAACACCTTGCCAGACACACCCAGAACTGGCTAGATCTGGTTGTATAGAGAGGGGCAGAAGCTTCGGTCACCACCTTTTCCTTTCCTGGGTCACTTCTGTCTTTGTACATTAACAAGTCAGGGCATCTGGTGGAGATCCTGGCTGCTTCTCCTTGTGTTCATGTGCAGATGGCAGGACCCCGGCATTCCTCTCATTTTGGGATCTATGTGTCTTCCTTCTCAGAAACAGAGGTGATACGTAGGTAGGGGGTTCACCTACAACCCCGGACCCCTCCTCAAAAAATCTACCTACCAATGTGATTCTGTGAACTGTCTTCTGAAGTCCATTCCACATCTTTCCTGAGGTTGTCTGGAGGAGGGATTGTGCTGTGCTCCGGCAGCAAGGATAAAACCAGCTTACCCCTGCAGGAATTCCAAAGCTTGGACTTGGGCCTCTTCTGCAAAGGAGACTAGAGCAAAGGTGCTCTCTTATCCCGTTCTCTTATCTTGGTTTATTTCTTTCCCAATAGTGAAACTGCTTGCTCACAAAGCCCTTTGAGGTATGCACAAGGAGTACAGAGCACAGGATGAGCAGCACCTCTCTCCATGTGGTATCAAGGTCCAGACCTCATTCAGAGAGCAGACAGGTTTTTCTTGGGCTTCAGGGCAGATGGCATGTGGTATTCTGTGGCTGTCCTTGCACTTTCATCTTCAGGGACCACAGCAGTTCATAGGCTTCTGATGTTGTCTGTGTGGTGCCTAGGCCCTCATCAAAGTCTGCTTCCTTTGCCCTGTGCTCACAGCTCATTGTCTAACAGCTGTGTATGAGAAATTGGGCATCGGGGTTTGAGAACACAGTCCTCCAGTGCTTTCTTCATGTGCAACGTCATCTCCAGTCACAAAGCCACACACGGGAGACCAGGGATCCCAGGCAAGTGCTCAGTCACACACTACGTCTTCCCGCCAGTTTTCTGAGACTTTATAGAAACTACACATTCTTTAGTATTGACCGTGAGAAGAACAGCTGCCTATGCCTGAGTTTGGTAACAGCACAGATCATGAGCGACAGGCCTGACCCTGCTGTCAGGACACTGACAGCCCCTGTGAACATAGGGCAGGTGGTGAGAAAGCAGCTGAGCTTACACCGACATCACCATTGCCTTAGGGGCTAACTGTGGCATCCAGGGCTCTGCCTCACACCCCCAATGCAAGGGGAGGCTATTCTCTTATTTGCCACAAGGGTGCCACTAATCTCCCTGAAGTTACTCTCATGATATTGCTTATTTGTTTATTTTGAGACATAGTTTCCATCCATAGCCCAGATTAGCCTTGAATAATCCTCCTGCCCCTGCCTCCCTACTCCTGGGATTGCAGGTGTGCACCACCCCACCTGGTTAACTTTTGGTTTTAAGTTTTTCCATTTGCCCTTGCAATGTCTTGAAGCCTTCTGTTGGCTACCCTGTTCTTCTTTCTCTTCTCTGGCCTCTGGGTTTTTGTGCTATCCTTTTCCTTCCAGGGGTTAAGTCTGGATGACCCCAGGGTCTGTCCCTGGACCTCCTCCTCTAAACTCACCAAGCTTTCCCTGTAGCAGTGTCTCGATTTCCCCAGACAGAACTCTTGTTCTGAAGAGCCCTGGGCCATCTCTGACTCAAATGACAGGTCACACTGTCACCTCTCTTCTGGGACCCATTGAGGTCCCAGTGCCCCTTTCTCAGACCTTGACATCAAGGCAACTTCCCCCTCTGCTGTTCCTTCACAACCATTGTGTCCTCAGAGTTTGGCTTTGGGTATTCTGCTGGCACTCAGCGACCTTCGACTGCCACCCACCTCTTCTTGGTCATCTCTTCCTTCCCCTTCCCCACTTCTTCTCTGAGTGGCTGTTCTATATCAGGCTGCCCTTCTCTGTGTCTAAGCTGTTGACTCTCACAAGCCTTCACTTGATTCTCAATCTTCTACTTCTTCCTTCTCAACTTCTCCATAATGCCCATCTGTGAACAGGCTTTGTCCCAACATCTCAGCACTGGTAGAATCAAGTCTAAAATCCTGTGGCTGACATGGCAGACTCTGTGAGCCATTAGACCATGATTTTTCTTGATTCCACACATCTTGTGTATTATCCCAGGGTCAGAGTGAAGTTCTGTACTGCAACACTAGTCTCACCCACGGACTTGTTGGAAAGGAAGTTCTTGGGTCTGACTAATGGTCAGAAGGTCTGGGAGCACTCTTCTAAGGTTTGTGCTTTGGCAAAGGTTTCTAGATGAGTCCCCCACAGCTGAAGTCTGACACCTGATGCTCTTGCTGGGCCTTCAGAACTGTCTGTACTTAGGAAGCACCTGAGGAGATGAGAAAAGTTTGCTCCACCTGGTTTCACTTGAGATGGTTGATTCAGGATCTAGCACAGTGGGCGCTTGGATCTGCCTCTACAAAAAGGCTTCTGGACAGTTGTGTTTTGGAATGACGATGCAGAGCTTTGCTGGAACCAGGTCCAAGCTGGAGTTACTGAAGGCCTCGTGCAAAGCCCTCCACACCCCCCAACTCCACTGTTCACTTGCCTTTTCCTCTGCCTTCCTGTATCTGGCCCAACCTTCCTCCTCTGTCAAATCCCCAGCCTGACCATTCTCTCCTCCATCAACTTTCCCAAGAAGGTTGTGATCTGGTATTTCAGCAAGCACCCGTGAAGGGCTGGGCATGGCAGTGTGCACCTGTAATCCCAGCGCTCAGGAGGCAGATGCCGAAGACGGTGAATTCAAGACTGCCCTGGGATCTGTAGTGAGACCCTGCAGGCCCCCTAAATGCCAACCAAACCAAAAAAAATGTTAAAAATAAACATGTACACAGTTGTAAACTCTCGAGCATTTGTTACTATGGTTATATTATAATATGCTAATCTTTTGAGTCTGCTACTAGTCATGTCTGGCATTTTTATGGGATGCTGACTGTGACTGGAACCATTTAAATGCTTTAAGTGGATTAAGCTGTTTAATCTTCTCAGAAAACTATAGGAGAGGAAACTGAATTGGGGCACAGAGAGGCTAATTAACTTGCCCAAGGTCACATACCTAGTAAGAGGCAAAGCTAGGACTTGATTCCTGGCCATCTTGGCTGTAGATTTCATGTCTTAACCTAAAACTCTAATGTCTCAATGTATAATGATACGTGCAATGAAATAGCTATGTGAATATCATATTTGTATAATAGTACCCTCTGGTTCTCATAGTACTTCATAGGATGAATCTTTGCGTTTTGAGACAACTTTGTGAGGCAGAAGGTGATCCCACAGTCACAATAGGAGAGGCAAGGCTAGAGAGTGTATGTCCCTCACCTAGGGCACAGACCAATAGGGTGAAGTGTGAGGATAGTGGTTGGTTCAAATCCAGGTATGGGCAGCTTCTCTCTCCATCTCTCTCTGTGCATGGAAGGAAGTGGGGAAAGGGCTTTCCTTCCTGAGTGTGGATCTACACCCTATAGAGAGTCTGCAGCCTGGCATAGACCAGCTACGTTGGGTAGGGAAGGAGAAAGCGAGCCAAAAAGGCCTTGGTCTAGGTTGGCCAAAGCTTTGGCCATCTGGTCTTGTTGGGAATATGGCAGATGGGGGTGTCTCAGTTTCCAGCCAGTCCTGGGGCATCACCCAGAGGATGTGGAAGGTGCCAGGAGGGGACTGCCTAGTGGTTTAGGCAGCAAAGAGATTCTTGAGAGAGCAAGGAAACAGTAGAGGAGTGGGAAACCAGTAGGCCATGCCAAGGCCTCTGGCGAGGTCCACAGGATGTGTACCTTGGTGAAGACCATGTACTAAGAAAATATTATGCACAGTTCAGTTTTGGCTATGTATCACAGTGCAGTGGAGTGCTCCTGCTGTTATCTAACAGAGCTGTGGTGAGGGCTATACATGATATCTGAACACAGCTCCCAGCACTCCAGGCACAACAGCGTGACTACTGTGTAAACTCAAATGTTAGTTACTGTGGTCATCTTGTAAGTACATAGTCTATACCAGTTCTACTTTATTGTGATGATTCCCCATGCGAGGCCACACAAGCCTCTCCAATGACAGCTTGTCCTCTATCCTCCAGAGTTTTCTGAGTACTTCACACATACTAAGTACTCAGTAAATATTTGCTGGAGGAATAAATCACTTTCCTTGGAGGGTAATGCTCCCAAGTGCAGGATGAGCCACATGGAGAGCCGGTTCTATAAACAACCTCTCAGAAGTGCTGAATAGTGATCCGCCTTTTCCTGGACAGATGTGCCACCACCCGACTGAGAAGGATGTGCTTCTTTCATTGTGTTTAGAGGGCTATCCAAACATCACAGCTGTGCCTATGACAAATGCTGCTAAGGCAGGGCTAGCCCTGCATTCTAAGGTATGAACTGGGAGCCAGGCTTGCCTCTGCTGATGACAACAGGTCCTTAGTATAAAGTCAGATGGATGTACTTGTATCCAGGCTTCCCAGGCACCAGCTGCATCCTTTAGTTAGGACACTGTTGCTACAGCAAATTCAGGGGGTTCTTTCCCAAGTGCCCAGAGCTATGTCTTTTTTTCTGTATTTATTTATTTAGTTTTCTTCCTGTCTAGCACCTACGCGTTGTGGTCAGTCCCCTTTACTCCCATACTACCCACTTCTCTCTCAGTCTGTCTCTGTCTCTGTCTCTCTCACTTTCTCTCTCTCTCTCTCTCTCTCTCTCTCTCTCTCTCTCTCTCTCTCTGTGTGTGTGTGTGTGTGTGTGTGTCTGTCTGATTGTGCACCACATGCATGTAATGCTCTCAGAGGCCAGAAGAGGGCATTGGGTCCCATGAAACCTCAGTTACAAGTCCTTGTTAGCTGCCTGATGTGGTCCTCTACAAGAGCAGTAAGTCCTCCGAATTGCTAAGCCATCTCTCCAGGTCCTCTTTGTTAATTTCCTGGAAGTGAGGTAGCTTAGGATCTGCCACTCCAGACCCAGGGGCTTGGTAGAGATTCTGGCTTTACGTTTTGGTTTTGTTCCTTATTGGCTGCATGCCTTCAGGAAAGGGGATTGACTTCTCCGTATATTAAAATGTTTTCTCTTCCAAGCAGGGTTAACAACGGCAGCACTAACTTCATAGGGTGGCTATGAAGCTTAAGGCTGTCCCTGGCACTCGGTAAGCACTTTGTAAAATGTCCCTTACTTACTGATCACCCATGGAAGAAGCTAGTTTTGGGAGAATAGAATGCATGCTGGATGAACCCTGCACCTCTGTCTGGGAGGTGGAGAGAGTCACTATGTCCCATCCTGCTACTCACTCTTTAGAGGCCATGGCAAACAATGACCAAGGCTGAGATGGTGAGTGTCTACCTTTTTGAGGGGATGGAGGTAGTTGGTTGGCAGGGTGACGTCACAAGGATATCACGTCATGTTTCTCTAGTAAACACAGAGGTTTACTAGGCAGAGGGGAATGATGATATAATATCTGAAGAATGAGCCAGTGATGTTCCCTGGGCCTCCAACTGGCCCCTTTCCCAGCCAGTGAAGGCGGGTGTGAGGCTATTTCCAAATGTGAAGGTTTCATAACACAAAAAAGAGAAACAAGATCCACATTACATAGCATTTCAAAGGTGTAGTTCCCAAGAGTCTGGAAGGAACTTAGGA
The DNA here is from genome assembly GCA_019843815.1 of Montemys delectorum. Lineage (NCBI taxonomy): Eukaryota > Metazoa > Chordata > Mammalia > Rodentia > Muridae > Montemys > Montemys delectorum. The sequence continues at coordinate 18,710 of JADRCD010219038.1, forward strand.
TATGGTGGAGCTATTGAAAACAAGCCAGACCTGCCACGAATCCCATCTTGAGTTGGGTGGGAACTTGAGGGAAGGCTGAAAAGTGTGCAGTTGTGCGGGACTCTGTGTGGTTGTGAAGGCATGCTGCAGGGCTCCCTTTCCTAGAAAAAAAAAAGCCTGTCACTCAGCTGGGGGAAGTGCAGTTGGTACATAGTCTGCAGGAATAGCTAGTGCTGTGCCCAGGCTCCTGTATTTCGGGGTAGCTCCCACCAACACAGATGGAGCACACTGGAGTCCCAGGACTTGGCTCTTGTGCCCTTTGCTGGATTCTTCCTGTGAACAGGCATCGGTCTGCAGTTTCGGAATGGGTTGGAGGAGAGTTTGTTAAATCTTCACGGCTGCCTGTGGCTTTTGTTCCACTTTATCTCCACTTCAACAAACCTCTTACAGGCCTGACTTTACTTCACTCTTGCTCTCGGGTCAAAAAGGAGCAGCTCAAAGACAGAACTCTGACATCCCAGCCCAGGCAGGTGGATTAGGGCAGAGGCAAAAGAGTGTGTTCCCCATAGCTGGGCAGAGTTCTGTTAAGGCAGGCAGGTTCCCTAGGAGAAATGGCTTCTGGTTTCTCCTGGCATTCAGGGACCTGATTTCTGAGCATCTCTTAGCCTGGTTGGGTCTAGTGTTGAGAGAGTGGTCAGGGCACAAGCTGAGAGCACCGTTAGAACCAACGAGGCCTGAGGCCAGGAATGAGGATTGACTGGAGCCATCTGCATGGACCAGACCAGATGGTTATGAGGACATTAGCCAACACCAGCAAGGAAACAGGAAGACTTCTCCCACTGCTACCACTTAAGGCCATCGCAGAGCCTGCTGGGGAGTGACAAAGATTGTTTCTACCTCAAAATGTTAATGTTTTAGAGACACAAAAATAAGTTTTTGGGGGGGTCCACCTGAGCTTGTAGCTCAGGATTTACCTGGCAATATCTGAGGGGCCAGGGGCTCCTGAAGGTCAAGGGTACACACAGCCTCTCCCATGGCAGTACGCAGGTCCTTTCCAAACAGCTCTGAGTCCTGTCTGCTGGCCCCGGAGAGGTCTCCCATGTGAGGCTGAAGAGCTGTGGGGAGGTGGCAGCTGCTGAGATGCTGTTACACATGGCAGATTGCAGGAAGGCAAGCCAAGAGGCAGAGCTGCGGGAGGCTCAAGGACACAGCAGCAGGACCTGAAGGGATGCGACTCTATTCATGAATGTAGGCAGTAGCATCTCAGTGCAGTGTGAAGCCAGGTCACAGAGCAGGTTGTGAGGGAGGTAACTTCAGCAGATCCTGCAGGTTGGCCCCAGGAAACAGGGATGAAGCCACCACAGGCAGGAAGGATGGGAGGCCCTGGCCAGTTCTGTGGCTCCTCCTCCAACTGCATCTGGATGCAGGATTGGGGGCCTGTGCTCATCTCCTAATCCCCAGCCCAGAGCAGCCATGTGGAGCCCTCAACTTTCCTGGGAGAGCTTGGATCTAAGAATGATAGACCGACTCATGAGCTGTTGTCTTCCAGTTTTTTTACTTCTCTTTGTCACATGCAGAAGAGTTCATTCCCTCCTGTCTTTCCTTCTGTTGCCTCTCTTTGCCCCATTAGTCTCTCTTGTTTCAAAGGTAAAATCTAAGCATCCTTAGCCAGACATCCGGGGCTCCCTCCATTTCCTGCTGAAGGGATGCAGTGTCCCTCTTCCCATGAGTCCCACCACTGCTTGACCCCGAGCGAGCACTTGCTCAGGGCCTTCTCCACGGCCTTCACCTTTCAAATGTCCTCTGTCCTTGTCAGGATCCCCAGAGTTTCATCTCCTCCATGCAGTTCTTGGCCTCTATCTGCCTTTCTATTTTCTTCTCCTCCAACTTTCCCAAATCCTGCTCCCAAATACTCAAGTCTAACTTGCTTTCCATCATGAACTCTACCCTACAAAACGCCACAGAATCACCCTTAGCTCCCATCTTTGCTATACATCACTGTACTCCTTAATTTTTTCTATCTGAAATAAAATGAACAACAATATAATAACCATCAAGCACTAATCTCTGTTTACCACTGGAGGAAAACATCCCAATTCTGAATACTTATGATTTCAAATTGATTTTAAAACGTGAATTCTCATAGCAGGGATAAAGTCACCTTCATGAGGAATTGGTATGCACCTGGTCATTTTTTGCTAGTCCCATTTGCAAACACTCATCCCAAGTGGGGAGAAGAGATTTCCTTTGCATTTATGCTGCACTGTGCTGGCTATTTGTAACATCTGCAGAGACATCTGGATAATTTCATTTTCATAAGCATGGAGATGTTTGTGGCTGTTTAGATAAGTTCAAGACGAGGGGGAAAGGCGCATTACTACAAGCTCATGGAGAAACAATTTGTATGAGCAGCAAGGGAGGATTTTTCAATGAGGTTCTTCTGGAATGACTGCTGGGGTGAGTGGGGGGCTGGGCTCTGACTCTGGATTCTGGTACTAGAAGGAAGCACTCTGGATCCAGTTTTTATCCATTGGGCTGGATGCTAAGCATCCTTAGGTGTTGGTGATGACCCAGTTGGTAAACTGCTGGCTGTGAAGTCATGAAGACCTGAGTTTGAATCCCCAGTCCTCATGTGAAATGCCAGACGCAGTGGCATATGCATGTAATTCCAGTCCAGGGGAGGTAAAGGCAGACAGATCTCTGGAACTTGTTGATCAGCCAGCCAATCTAGTTAAATTGATAAGTTCCATGTTCAGTGAGAGACCCTGTCTCAAAGGTGAGGAGCAATTAAGGAAGATACCTGATGTTGACTTTTGGCTTCTACATGCACAGGTATACATATGTATGTACTTGTACACACACACACACACACACACACACACACACCCACACACACACACCTCAGTCTCAGAACTGAGCAACAAGGGGAGAGGTCTCCAAGGTAACCCTGCTCCTGGCCAGGAAGTGGCAGGACACACAGGGTTTCCCCCTCCCACAGGTGCCATGAGCCTGCTAGCTTTTAGAAGGATGCTGTTCAGAGGTGTATAAAGTGTCAGGAATTTATAACTGGAAGAATCTGAGTTTAAATGAGGTTCAACTGCTTCAGGGGCTAGTTTGGGACAAGGCGCTTTATCTTTTCGAATATGGTTCAGGGTTTCATTGCTTCTAAAATCAGATTTACAATATCCCCCACATTAGTAGAAGCTCAAAAAAAAGACCCAGTCTTTGGGAATAGAACTCAGTCTCCCACAGGGTTTCTTTGGATTCCTGATCCCCACAACACATGGCTTATAGGTGGCCTGAAGGGAAGGAGGCTCTCTGAGAAGAGTTGGACACTGTGAGAGTCCATCCAGGCAGGGGATGCTGAGCCTCTGGCTTTGACAAAACTTTCATATTTGGGAACCAGAACCTTCTAGCAATTTTGCCAGGAGACGTGCTGGGTTCCTAGATAGAACTGTCTAGTTCTTGCCTATTAGTGTGCTGTTTGTCAGTGTGAGGCCAAAGTAGCAGAATCCAACGACAGCTTCCACCTCCTGACTGCCAGGAAAAGCAGCCACTTCACCTGTGCATGCTCTGCAGCCAGATCTGGGGCGGCCTGCTCACACTTACCACCAGAGAGTTTGGGAGCAGGACTAAGAATCTATAGGCTGAGGCATTTCCCAGCACTGGTTAGTGAAAGCAGTCATAGCTCATTCAGATGAGAAGAAGCCATTGTGGATCTCAGATTATAGCATCCTGAGTCTCCATGGGGATGCTTTACATGGTATAGCTTTGATCCAGGAAAGTTAAATTTGAAAAAAAAATTCATAGTTTGAATCTAGGGTGTTGATTCCCTTTTTAATTATAAAACTAGAATAATCTCTGTGGGGAAAATGACCCCAGGGCATAATAAAAACACATTAAAAATGTAGTAAACCTGGAGAAACTAATCTAATTAAAATTAAAAATTTTCACCCTTCAATAAAATATCAATGAAATTATTCAGTGTTACGGGAGTCAATATTGAAAAACTCAAACTCTCTCATGTGTGACTGGAAGATATGGGCTTGAATGTCAGCCTCTCCGACTCCTTCTGTCTTTCCCCAGGCTGGTAAAGGAGCTGGATCCATCCCGGACCCCTGCCTCTCCTGGACCCACCTCTTCTGTTTCCAAACTGCTGTAGCCTGAATTCAATCCGAGTTAGAGACTCTTGAGCTCCACGAGCAATTTTTGTTCCAGTTTTCTCAGGCTCTTTTCTGTCTTCCAACCTTTGAGTTTCGGCCCTTATGTTTGGAGACCAGGATCGCTGCAAAGGCTGCTCATTCCCCATGTAGAAGAGCCAGAAAGGAAGTTCGAGCGTCGACACTGCCCTTTGTACTGCAGTCGTTTCCCCAGCACCAGAGAAACTCCGACTGCGGGTACAGAGGACGAACCTGAAGCGAGTGGAGGACTCCACTAAGGCTGCAAATGTTTCTGTCTGTAGCCCCAAGCACTGTTGTCTCCGGGGAACACTGAAAGGGGCAGAAGGGAGAGGCAAACCGGGGGAAAAGAAACTAACTTCCTGAAACGTACTTCCAAGCCATGAAGCTGGCCCATGTGGAGAAGGCCATGAGATACAAAGGATGAGCTACCAGGGTGCAGACTGGCAGAGGGGAAGGGAGGCGGGGAAGATGGAAGAAACAGACAAGTTCGCCTTAAAGCCCAGTATGGTTTGGAAGCTAAGCTTCTGGGAAAATAGTAGCACATGTACAATACATGTTCCTTCTCACGCACGGTCCCTTCTTGGCCATCTTTTTACTTTCTTCCAAGTCTCTAGACTGAAGGCTTCCACTTCCTCTGTGGACTTTTGTTCCTGTCCTGACACAAGGTCATTCCTTCATTGACCTCGGAATGCCAAGCCCCGTGGGCTCATTTATTTCCCTGTCTTGATTGATGTGTTGTGATGGATGGCTCCAATCACTTGGTATATCTATCCCTCTCCTCTCTCTTTCTTTTGAGTTATTTTCATTTTTACAAGTTAGCACATTCCCCTTCTCTTATAAGCAACTAACTACGCTCCCATTATTGAAACTTGGTGCTTCCAAACCTCTCCTCCAATTCTCTTGTCTCCATCCTCCCTATTTACCTCTTCTATGCCTGTTCTGTCTGCCACCAACCATGGGTTGTGCCTCTAAACTCAGCCTCTTTCCTGAGCTCTGAGTTATTACAAATGTCTTTCCAATATGCTTCGACATTGGAAAACTGCTCTTCCTCTGGGCTTAGCATCCTCTATGCTAGAACATGGAAAGTCAGTAATCTCTGGCAAGGAAGTAAAGACGGGGTGGGGGAGAGAAAGGGGCTGAGAGGGAGAGAAAGAGAATGAGTAATAAAGTAAGCAAGAGAGATTACACTATGATTGTTTTTAAAGCCATAGAATGACAGAACGTAAGTTGTTTCCATATTTTAAGCAGACTACATTTCAAGAAGTTAGTTTCTTCTTCCCGGGTTTGCCTTGTCTTTCTGCCCCTTTCAGTGTTCCCCGGAGACAATAGTGCATGGGGCTACAGACAGAAACATTTGCAGCCTTGGTGGAGTCCTCCACTCGCTTCAGGTTCGTCCTCTGTACCCACAGTAGGAGTTTCTACTGGTGTTGGGGAAACTATTGCAGTACAAAGGGCAGTGTCAATGCTCGAGTTTCCTTTCTGGCTTTTCCACAGGGGAAGGAGCAGCCTTTGCATCAATCAAGGTCTCCAAACATGAGGGCCGAACTCAAAGGTTGGAAGCCAAAAGGAGCCTGGGAAAATTGGAACAGAAATTGCTCCAGTGCTCTTGTGGCTCAATTAATACCCATTTCCAGTAATTCATATCTATAAGTATTTTGAGACAGGTCCTCACTCTGAAGCCTATACTGACCTAGAACTCATTAGGCAGACCAGGCTGGCCTCAAACTTGTAACAATTCTCCTGGCTTAGCCTTTAGGTGTGAGCCACCAGAATTGGCTGAGATAGGCTTTTATTTAAATAAGAGAAGGGGAAAAAAACAAGGGAAGAGAGTAAGGACTTCTCTGAAGGACTTACTGCAAATGTGTCATTGCACTTTGGTGGTGGAGGGGACAAGACAGATGGCCAGCTCTGTAAACAGAGTTGTAGTAATTGGCTCCACATGCAAGGAACAAGTGCAGAGAAATAGACTAACACCACAGCATAGCTGAACATAGAGACAGAACAAAGGTTATCCTAGAAGATGCTGCAGGCAAAGGTCTTGAGTTTCTTAAAAAGAACATGACAAACACCAGCCTCAAAAAAATACTGTTTAATTACACTTAAATTACGAAAGCCTATTGCCCCAAAGGTATCATTACAAGAATGAAAAGAAAATCCACATCTTGGAGAGATATTCGAAATAAAAAGTCTCTGGCCAGGGATTCAACTGGGAATATGAAAATAATAATGTTTTATACCAGCAAATCACCTGCAATGTTGACAATAAGATGCAACTGAGAAATAGCTCACTGGGAAATGGTCAAAAGATATGACCAGGTAAGTCACCAAAGAAGTCTTTCATACTATTTTTTTTTCGGGTACTGGGATTCGAACCCAAGGCCACAAGCATGCTGGGCAAGTGCTCCACCACTGGGATATTCCCTCAGCCTCAGAGAAGTTTCCCAAGTGCTCAATAAACACGTGTAAAGTTACCACCTTCGTCTGATTCGACTGCTGTACTAAAAACAACACAATGACCAGGTACCTTATCCATAGAGTTGGAGGCTGGAAGTCATAGAGCACTGGGCAGGAAGATCAGATGTCTGGTCCTGATTTCTTGTACACAGGTGGAGTACCACCAAGTCTTCCCTGGCTGGAAAGGGTAAGGGAGTCTTTTGGATGAAGGTACACATCGCCATCTTTCACAGGCCCTACCTTCAAACGCTATCATCTGTGGGTTCTGATTTCAACATTTAGCTTACTGCCCTGTCTCTACATAATACACCCTGGGGAAATCCTAGCTAACTCTGTAATTAGAACCTACCACAAATCCACTCTGAATGAATGAAATGAAGGAGACCAGCAGGTCCATGTGAGGATGGTGATGTGGAGCAGTTGGAGCCTTTAACGTGCTGCTGGGAGTGTAAATTGGTTCTACCACTTTAAAAGCCATCTAATACCTATTAAAGCTAAACATACATTTCTTCTATAACTCGGAATACACTCCTGGGTATAGAAACAAGGGAAATGGCTTTAAGCCCACTGAAAGATAGGCGTGAAAATGTTAACAGCAGCATTTCTTGCAATGGTACCAACCTGGAGACAATCCGCATGTCAATCAAAGCAGAATAAATAGATATAGAATGCCACCCAGGTGACAGAAGAACAAACTGTCGCTGTTTGGCATAGTATGGATGAACCTGACAGACAAAATGTTCAGACAAAGCCAGGACCAAGGATCATACCGTGTATGGGTCAATTTATACCATGTTCCCCAAAGGCAAATAATTTATAATGATGGAGGTCAGAATTTTGGGTGCCTTTGCCAGGCTTCTGAAGGGAGAGAGACTATGTGAGGGAACCTTCTCAGATGTGGCAAATTGTCTATATGATAATCTAGAAGCTATGGAGGTGTGTGTGTGTGTGTGTGTGTGTGTGTGTGTGTGTGTGTATGTGTGTGTGTGTGTGTGTGTGTGTGTATGTGTGTGTTTTAAAATTTGTTGAACTGACACAAAATCTTTGTACTCGGTCAATCAAAACATTGAAGAATAAATATTTAGTTCCATGGAATAGATGGTACTGATAAAAAGCAATGGTAGGAATATTGGAAATATTGACATATTGCCTGGAGCTTTGATGTTAAATTGGAGCAGGACAGGAATAAGAGCTGATGATGGAAGGGAAGCATATATATATACTTTAAGACAAACCACATTGAATCAGGCTTCTTGGCCACTATGACTGTGATGAGTGCCTGATGTCGGAGGATGAAAGCCAGCAGATCCAAGGGCACAATGAAGGACAGCCTCAGAATGAACCTCCAGGACCCCTATCAGGCAGACAAGCATCCAGCAGAATGCCAGGAGGTCTCTGTGTCTGAAAAGGCTATGATGACTGTCTAAGGGATCTACCTCCTGTTTTGTTTTTTTCTGGCAGGGTTGGGGATTGAACCTATAGCCTCAAGCATGGGAGGCAAACACTCTGCCACTTGAGGGTACAGCATCAACCCTCAAGCCCAGCTCTTTACGTGGGTATTATGAATGTGACCTTGGATCCTCAACCTCATGTTTGTGCAACCAGCTCCCCAGCTTTTCATGCTCCATGGTTTGGAATGCCGAGGATTCTGTGGCAGTGGATTTTTCTGAAAGGCTGGTTTGGTCTCTGTATGGGAAGCAGTAGACATGGGGACCCTGGCCATGGATCAGAAGCTGCTCTTAAGATGCTCAAGTCTTCCAAGGCATGCTGATCAAGTGCACATGGCTGTCTTGAAATACGGAAATAGGACTTTAATGGACACTTTCTGGTTTCTGACACTATCCTACATGCCTATGCTGTGCAAGTCTTCAGAATCATGAAAATAAATTTCAATAAAAAAACCAAACCAAATTATGAAATTATACAGATTAATAGAAAGATGAATAATTTGAAACAAATTACTGAAGTACTAAGATTAGAAAGAATATAGGATGAGACTTCAAAAAAATGATCTCATTGTCTTAGGATCTCGTGACTCATAGCTCATCGTGTGGCTATTCTCTGAAGATAAATACGTCTCCAGCTAGATAAGCAGAGGCACCTGACAGGGAGGACTGCGGGGCTTTTGGGAGAAATAAAACATGTATGCCTACTGACACACTAAGTTCACACTAGTCTGGGCTTTGCTCTTACATACCAGTAAGATTTCTTGAAAATAGTTTTATTTCTATAAAAGCAAAATTATTGTCAGACAAGCCCCTTTTGTAACCTATAAAAACCACCCCCGCGGTTCCTGTTTAGGTTCAAAACCACAACAGGGGAATATGTTTAGTCTGTTTCTGCTCAGAGGCCTCCATCATGGTGTCATAAAAGACCCTTCGACAGTTCCCCACATCTCCGTGTCCACATTCTCTCATGGGACTGGTCCCAGGAGGCAGAAGGAGCTTTCCCACCCACAGGAAGGTAATGAGAGGGATGCATACAGCACAGCTTCCGCTTCCGTTGCTCAGGCGTTGTTAGGACGGAAGAGAGGAAGAGAGTCACTCCCTCACTTCACAGATGTCCATTTTCCATCCAACAGCTGAGGAGAGGCTCAGTCTGTTTAAGAATTAACAGTATCTCTGTAATGAATTCGACATTTTAAAGCATCAGAATGTGGGGATGAGGCAAAGAGAATTGGTGACCATTAGCTGTTGTGCAGATATGTCCCGTAAGGGAGAAGGCTGAACGTGGGTAGTGGCCCTGACTGGGGAAAATGTGCAGGAAGAGACAATTGTAAGGGATGCACACTAAGGGCTCTTCATTTCTTCCTGCCAGCAGAACTGGAGTAAATGGGTCATGCAAGCAAAGTGAACGTAAACCCCTTTCCTTGAAGACATACGCTTTAATGTGGGACCGGGGCACAGGCTGCTCTCATCTGAGGTTCAGCTGAGCCCAATGTTCACTTCATTTCTGCTGAGGTGGCTGCCTGGGACTGAGCACACTGCAGACTCTGCTTTCGGGCAAGATTTCCGAGTCTGATAGGCACCCTCCAGAAGAACTGAGAAATCCTGAGAACTGCCTGTGCCTCTGAGGCTACCAATTCCTGGACATCATGTTTTCTCAGAAATCTGGAGGAGGGTTGATTGCATGGGGTGTTCCTGTGTGTGTCCATGGGACTGTTCCTTGATGAGAGTAATCCTTTAACTGGTGAACTTGGTAGAGTATATTGTCTTCCAGGGTAGAAAGACACCCTTCAACTCACTGAAGACCCAAATAGAACGCAAACAAACAAACATGGAGAAGTCAGGAAAGACTCCTCTTCTTGGTCATTTGTGGACTGAGATGCCAACCTCCTGCCTTTGGACTGGGCATACAACATCCTTTCCCCTCACAGCTCCCCGCCTCCACTTCCTCTCCTCAGGCTTTCAGGCTTCAATTAAATTGCTAACTTCACTAGATGTTCATCCTGCAGATAGCAGGATAGTCCTTTGCCTCCATAACCACATGAATCAGTTCTTTATAACATCCCTCCCTTCTCCTGTCCCTCCATACTCTATGGGTTCTATCTTTCTGCAGAGTTCCAATTAATATATCACTGTATCTTCAATCTGACCTCTGTAGGTGAAATGGGCATTTGGATTCAGAAGTTTAACTTTTTTCTCTCAAGAGAACTATCCCCTGCTCATAGACACCCCATGAGTCCCAAAAGAAAAACCATGATTTTCTGGGGAGATGGCTCAGTGGATAAGATGCTTGCCATGCAAACATAAGGACCTGAGTTCAAATTCATGGCACATGTGTAAAACTTGGGTATGGGGGCACCCCTAAAATCCCAGTGTCAGATGTCACAAACACAGGTGAATCCTGGAAGTGTCATGGCTGGCCAGAAAATTCCTTCAGTGAGAGACCCTGTCTCCAAAAGAGAAGGCAGAGGAGCAATCAGGGAAGGCATCATAATACCAACATTTAAGTTCTACATGTATCTACATGAGAAAAACACATGTACACCCACTGACACACCAAACACACTCACATACCCATATGTATACACAGAATGGGGCAGGGTTGGGGTGGGATAGGGTAGGGAGAGATGGTGGACTGGGCTGGGGATGGGGATGGGGATGGGGATGGGGATGGGGATGGGGGACAGGACAATGGAAATTTTTTCAAACTCTTTGCTTTAATCTTGACCTTCTTGCTCACCTCGGTGGACTGAGATATCAACCTTTGCCTTTGTACTAGGTCTTTTTTTAAAAAAAATATTTATTTTTATTTTATATACATTGGTGTTTTAACTACATGTATGTCTATTTAATGATGTTGGATCCCTTGGAACAAGAGCTACAGTTGTGAGCTGTCATGTGGGTGCTGGAAACTGAACCCGGGTCCTCTGGAAGAGCAGCTGGTGCTCTTAACCACTGAGCCATCTCTCTGGATCTTACACTGTCTCCCTGACCATTCCTCACCTCCCCCTGTTAGCCAGAAAGCCATTGCATTGAGACGCCATCTCCAGCTGCCTATTTTGGATGGAAGAATTTGGTGATTACATCTGTCCATAATTTAACGAATATGTATTTTTTTACCTTTAACCATATAACTCAACAATCACAAAGTCTTCCTAGCTTTCTGTCAGTTACATATTGATACACACTCTTCCCCAAGAGCCATTCAGTAAAGAAGTGATACATGGCATAGTTGTGTCCTGGAGACAGGTTCTTGGAGACCTTCCTCTATCTTGAAAAGGATTCCTCCTCTGAGTCACACAGAGACCTTTTCCTGGATTCTCAAAGAGCTCAGAATGTGTTGGCATTGCTTTGTTTCTCCATCAAGAGAATGACACTCCATCAATACAGACTTGCCTTTTGAGCTTTCCTTAATTCTGGTGTTCCATTAAAGGTCTCTGTTTTGTTATCACATGGGATAACAAACAGGTTCACCATGCCTTGCCGCTGCCCCAGAGGCTGTTGACTGGTCAGTTCCTTAGCTGTCTTCTGGCTCTGCTTGAAGTCCTGGCTATGTTCTAGTAAATTCCCACACCTAACACCTTACCTTCCTTGAAACTCCAGAAGAAAACTGTCAAATCACCCCACACGTCTACCCTGTTTTACACTAAACTTTCCTTCTAAGGAAACTGAGATTCAGTGTGATTCTAACTTTCCCAACATTGAATTGACCAGTTGGCTACATTATGGTTTAAAGTAGACCAACAGGTTCCAAATCTACACCATCACAGTGTCTTCTGGTTTCTCTTTACTTTGTTTTAAGGCTAGTTTTTGGGTCTGGTCTTCATGTCCTTCCAGGGTGTCTGGGTGTGATTCATCAGCTCTTGGATATCCAAGATTGAAGGATAGAGGCAGCTGTTATTCTGGCATTTCATTCTCTTTGTCTTAAGGTCTTCTAGATGAATAAGTCTGTAGTCTGACCAAAGCTGCTGACTGTAGCTTCTGGGAGGAGGTGTCCTTTGAGATAGTGTCTGAGAAGACTGGAGCTAAGACTGTAAAAGAGCTAAGGCTGAAAAAGACTGTCTAAGCTGCCTAGCTGGTGCCATCGACTCTAGGAGCCCCTACAAGATTTCTGATACCTACCTCTCTCTGGTGGCCACGCCCTTCTATAGAAATATTCATGTCAAGAGCTATGGCTGCCTATCATAGCCTTACAAGGGCTCCTCCTCTAGCCAAGTCAGTGATTGAAATTATTCACAGCCTTCCTCTGAGGAGATGAAACCCACTTTCGGATTTCTTAGCGATTTCCAGAGCCACAGCATATTTTACTGCTGGGAGGACAGATGCCTGCTCAAGTGTCTGATGAAGACACTTAAGCTTTATTGTTATTTGACATTCATTAGGGAACCATCTTCCATAGGCAAAACACAAGACGTTTCTTCAGACAGGAGCCATAAAAGGACTAATGGTGGGTCATAAGGCCAGATGGTACGGGAACAAGACGAACTGAGCCCTCGGGCCCTCCCAGCTCATGTCTACCCTGCCTTTGACAGCAGTGAGAAGTGTGGAGAAGAAGAAAACAGATATGATTTAGGGCACCAGCAACATAGCCCGAGGATGACATCACAGAAATATAGAACCACACGTGTCGCAAGGTCAGCGACCGTGTCTCCCAATGCCTTGTGGTAGACAAGGCTCTGAAGAACTGTTTGTTAAATTAATGATCAAACCCCCTCTACCACGAGTAATGTTTACTTGGTACTGATTATATGTTGGCAAACTCCTTGAAGTCTTATAGCAGCTCAAGAAAGGCTACTGCTTGCTTTATTCCACATGTTAGAATGATAAGAATGAAAAAGGAAATTTTACCAAGGACATATGCGTCGTTGGTAGTGCCAGAGGGATTGAGTCTCCTATCTATAATCATTTCCCTATGCCTCTAGAATCCTAAATACAGGTACCCTTTACTTCTAAAGTAGTGTGTCGAAAGTATGCAGTGAGGAAAAATATACCAATGATAGATATTTTTGTACCTATATCTGTTTTATAGTAATACATGATTATAGGGTGGAAAAGTACAACCCAAGTTCTTCTTGCCTTTGTTAGATGAATCATGAGATTCCTTTCCTGTTTTCTGACTGACTTCTGAGGTACTAAATGAAAACTAGAGAAGCCAGAGGGCGGAAGCAGAGGCCTGTGAGCACCATCCTGTCTCAGGGAGGCAGGCCTCACTTAGAGGCAGGCAGGAGGAGATGAGGCTCGCTTGCTCCAGGGGTTTGAAAAGGTAGCCGTCAGGATGGAAGATGACAGTGAAGATCCCTTCCTCCTGATTAAACACCTCCGATTTTGCTAGTGACATCTCCTTGGAAAGCTCCTCTTTTTGACAAATGAGGCCATGGATTTTGCAATAGGAACAAAAAATACTATTTATCAGGTTCATGTAACAATGGGGCAGTTTATCTTGAGAGCAAGGGTTTCACAATGTCTCTAAACGTCTTCATGAGAGGAAGCTAATATTTTCTACAGTAACTCCTGTGTTGTCTAGCCACCTATATTTTGGACTCTGTTTTCATTCCCTATCTTATCAGTCCCTGTATCTTCTCCCCAAGTTTGCTACATATACTTTTTTAAAAATGAGAGGGTCTACTTCATGTTGAGAATTTCATTTTGGGTTGCTAAAGCTATTTTATTTATTTTATTTTATTAGGAGGAAATACAGGAAAACACCCTAGTCAGAACCTGTTCAGGGGATGATGTTGTGTTTGTCCTGTCACTCAATTCCATCTGGAGGCTATTTCTTGATGAGTTTTTCCTCCTGGAGTTCTACCTTGATGTTTGTGAGATATTCCTGTGTTTTTTTGCAGGGGGTGTTACAAACTTCACATCATAAAACATGGGGATCACCTGCTGCTCCCCAACCATAAAGCCATGTTGTCAAATTAAAGAAATAAGCCAAGCAGATGTGAGAGAACCCACAGCCCCAGCATGGTTTCATTTTAATGCTAACTGTCCTATTTGGAGCAAGAGTAATTAGAAAATCAGCAGCAAGTTAGGGGAAAAGAATTGCTGAGGTTTATAATTACTTGGGGGTAGAAAGAGAATCTAGGATCCATTTACTGAAAGTCTCATTAAGTTCTCCATTAGGAGACTCAAGCTGCAGCCATCGGAGCCAGGGAAGAAGGGAGGGGGGATCTCTGAAGGAAGATAGGGTGAGTTCGGTGGTCACTTTTGCCTTGCCATAGGACACCTGAGGTTCTAGTCTAACCATACTGTGCCTATATAGTGTACTAGTCCACTTATTTACCCATCCATTTCTCACACTTCCTTCTGGGGTCCTTCTTGAAAGTCCTTAAGAACAAACACTATCTCATTTTTCTCCTTCCCTGATTTTTTTTTTAACTTATTTATTTTTTTGCTTTCTAGATTCGGACACATGTTTCTCTCAGTGAATCCTTGGTGATACAGTTTCCTTCTATGGACATCTGGTTAGAGGTTGAACTGTGTCCTCCCTCTCAAAGGTGTATTAAACTCTAACTGCCCCCCACCACCCTGGTACCTCAGAATATGACCTTGTTTAGAAATGAAGTTGCTGCTAATGTACTATTAAGAGAAGAGCTTATTAGATTAGTGTGGACCTAATCCACATGCCTTATGTCCTTTTAAGAGGAGACATGAGGGATAGAGGCACAAGAGAGAGGAGTGTCATAGGATGATGGGGATGGAGCTAGAGATGCTGTCATCACCAGTCAAGAGCAACTACCTGAGGATACAGGCTTGTTCAGGGCAGATTTCAAAGGAGTGTGGCCCTACCAACACCTTGAATTTTCTTCTATGGCCTCTGTCTGGTGACAATACATTTCTGTTGTTTTGAGTCACCTCATCTGTGGTAACTTGTTGCTAAGACACAAATGGACACCCTTCATCAACAAATGCCCAGTTGAGGACTGGGGTTTGGAGGTCAGTATCAGCCTCTGCAGGAGTAGAAGACAAGTAAGGTGAAACTTCTGCTCTTTGAGTGACTGAGTTTTGGTAGGGGATCAGAAAACCATAATTAATACTCATCTGTAGATGAATAGATACAATAACCAAGGAGCGGAAAGTATAAGTGAAAATGTGTCTGGTGAGACTCTGTATCATAAAACAACAACACAATGAATAGAAATCACGTCTCTCATTCTGTGAATAAAAATCAGCCTCTTCATGGTTGCCCTTGGCTCCTCAGCTCCTCTGCAGGGTCCACTCCTTTTATAATTCCCTCACTCAATTCTGAATACCTACCTTGCCATATTTACCGTAATCAGAATTGGACATCTGGACATACAGTAGCTGCCCAAGACAGCATCTATCTTGCAATCCAGTGCCCACCACCGTCTGCGTAATTCGTATTCAATTATGATAAATGTGAGGAAGGGAAAGGTCAGGTGACTGTCAGTGTGAATGAGGAGAAGAGGTGGAAGGAAGCCCCGTTTTGCAAAGCTAGAGAGGGTAAGGATCTTTGGGAAGGAGGGAGTGAGCATGTGCAAAGAAGCTCTTTGTTAAGTTTAAGGAATTGAAAAAGAGACCAGTGTGGATGGTAAAGAGCTGAGAGGAGCAGATTGATGTAGGTAATTCAGGAACATCAGGCCATAAAAGATTACAGATCTATTCCATTTAAATAGTACAAAACTATTTAAATGTTAAACATAGGAAGGAATCTGGTTCAAATTTAATTGTCTGAATTGGCTAACAGGAAGAAGGAAGCCAAGAACCAATATTGGAGACAAAGAGAGGTGTGGCTGTAGGGATGGAGATAAGTGCATGGAGCTAGGTTTGGAGTTAAAGCCAGCAGGGCTGGTTTGTATACCAGGGAGCCTGTGCACAGAGAGTGAAGGATGCACAAAGTGTAGTTCCGAAGATAACTTAGGTAAAGGCTCCTAGAGAAGGAAGCAGTGGAGAGGTGTAATTTCCCAGTTCAGTTTTTGAGCATGAGAATTTTGAGATTCTTGCAAGCTTCCTGGGTATAGATTCAAGCATTATGCTGAATATATGGGTTTGGATCTCTGAGGAAATGTCTAGGTTGGCTTTACATTGTGTGTGGAGCCAGAGGAATGGATGAGACCCTTGATGACTGGACAAGGAGAAGGGAGAGACACTGACATTGACAGGTTCGGTAGAAGAGGAGAAATCAGCAAAGGAGGAAGAGATCCAACAGCCAGAGGATGTGCTGCTTCAAGAATGGAGCATCAGGCTGGGGAGATGGCTTGGAGGCGAAGTGTTTGATGTGTAAGCATGGTGGAGCTGAGCTCATATCCCTAGTGCCCATGTGAGATCTGGGTGAGCTAGAGCATGCCTTTAACCCCTATGCTGGAAGGCAGAGGCAGGCAGGTCTTTGGAGCTGGCTAGCCAGAAAAGCCAGCCAATCTGTGAGTTGTTGCAGGTTCAGTGAGAGACCCTGTTTCAAACAATAAGGTGTAGACCCATAGAAGAAAATATTCCACATCAACTTCTGGCCTCCTAACCTGCCCCCCGCCCCCACACACACACTTGGAATGGGACGAAGAGGTGGGTGCTGAGAGGGCTAAGTCAGTAAAGCATAAGGACCTAAGCATAAGGACCTGAGCTGAGTTAGATGTTCTGGACCCCCACAAAAAAACCCAGACATGGTGGCACACGCCTGGAATCTCAGCAATGGAGGGATGTGAAGACCCTTGGAAACTTGTTGGCCAGCTAAACTGGCCTGAGTGATGAAGTCCCAGACCAATGAGAGGCCCTTTTTCTCTCCAACAAAAGGTCTTGTACCTGAGGCTACCATCTGACTCTCACATATGCACTACACGCATGCACGCATGTGTGAAAATACTGAGCCACTGAGACGGCGCTTCAAAGGTCTGTGGGCTCTGGCAATACAGTAACTAGTGTTGGCCTTCACAATGGCTGCTATTCCTGCTCCTAACTCACCATTTTCCATGTTGCTGTTGACCGTAGGGTCACTGGGCACTAGACAGACAGATAATTCTTTTGGTCCTTGCAACAACTCCGTCGGGTGGAGATTGTTCTCATTGCCGTCCTGATTATATAGAAAAGGGCATGGGCTCAATCAAATGCCTCTCTCCTGGTCTTCTGTCTGTCTTTTGTGTGCCTTCGCTATCATTTTTCTGTTGTGAAATTAGGAAAGTTCAGAGCTGAAAGAGACCTTTGAAGTGTTTTAGGATTCATTCACATTTTAAATTGGAGAAACTGATCTTAGAAGCGGGAGTAATTCATGCTTATTAACTATCTCCTAAAACTCATTGTGAGAGTTATATAGCTATTTTTTCATGCAATTAGCTACGCAAGAACCATATGAGAGTTGTCCAATGAAGAAACTCAAGACCTGGACAGAGAGGCCTTGATCTATGCTTTGCTCTTAAACAATGAAGTGAGGGCATGGATCTGGGACTAGCTGGCCCCAAAGTCTCTGTTGACTTCCTGTGACTTAGCAACCTTCCAAGGTTGTGAAAAACAAAATCAAACAGGAACTAGAAGCAGGCTTCCTACGTTTGGCCCCTCTGACAGCGTGTCAGAAAGCTCCACCCATCTGTTTGTTATACAGGGAGTTTAGGGCCCACCCTTCTTCATTGTACAAATTGGGTATGCCAGACAGATGAGCAGATACTTAATACTGTCCAATATTATCCTGAACTCCCTGCTCCATCTTAGCAGGCAAAGCTCTCGGACATCCCATCTTACTGTTTTGGTCCTCATCGGTAAGCTCTAATCTTTCCTCTCAGCCCGCCTGCTTCCTGCCTCCCTCATCCCCAGGCTTAGACGGTTCCCCATTATAACTCCTATTTGCTTAAGATCAACTTTAAGTTCCTTTTATCTTTACTCTGAGCTTCTTTAAAAAAAAAAAAAATCTTCCTGGCACTTTGATTGGTTGTTGTTTGATGCTTTTTTTTTCCCCCAAAGGCAGCCTAACGAAGTCTTTTGGGGGCTTTTTTGTGGCCCCGTTCAATTAGAGCTCAGGCTTGAGCCAGCCGTCTGCTTTCTGATTTGAGGTCACTCAGTGTGTACAGTTAGACTTTTAACTCGTACATTTCTTTACTCTTGTCTTATCAAGTCCACGTCCTTTGGAAACAGAGCTTTAACTTTTCTCCTACAAAAAAACCCATCTTTAATTATCACCGTTAAGTACGCCTTCTTGGAGACTTACAGTGGCAAGTAAGCAGTCGATACATAATACATGAGAAAAACAGCATAATGGGAGAAATCATCCCTTTTGCCTCCAGGTTTCAGTCTGTCATGGCAGAGCAACTGACATCACATAAGATAGGAAGCCAGGAGAGGAGGAAAGGCCAGCCATAACCTTCAAAAGCAAGGACTCATCTCTTCCACATACCCTCCCTCAGCTCCTAAAGCTTCTAGGGCCTCTCCATATAGTGGCGCCATCTGGGAACAGCTGTTAACACATGAGCCTGTGGGGGACATTAGAGTCAAACCATAACACCAGTCTAGGTAGCAATGGTGCACTGGCTGTGCTGTCCCTCTGGCCTCTGGGGGAGGGGTAGATGGAGTACAGCCTTGGGGATGCTACTCTGTACCCTTTCCATTCTTGTTTTCCATCCTTTCTTCTCTTTGCTCTTCTCTCCTTCAAAAGAATTTATTTCTATTTTAGGTGTAGAGTGTGTGCTTGCATCTGTGCATGGGCACCATGTGTACGCAGGCACATACAGGCCACAGAAGCCAAGGAGAAAGCCCTGGATCCCCTGAAACCGAAGTACAGACTGCTATGAGCTGACAGATGGGTGTTGTAAATTGAACCTGGGTCTTCTGCAAGAGCAGAATGCTCTTTTAACCGCTGAGCCATCTCTCCAGCCCCTAGTCTTCTTCATTTCTATTCTTCTTTGCTAGCTTTCTCCAATGTTCAGCCTCATTCCTCCAGTCGCTTCTCATCCTCACCAACTCTCTCCTATTAAAATGAGATACTATAATAAGTAGATGAACTACTCAGAGAGACTGTTACCTTGGTGAAAGAATGAGAGAAAGGTCTGGGATTCTGGTAGGGACTAATTTCTTCCTCTTTCAGCCCCTACATCTAATGTAAAATAAATGCTATTCATGTGAGGAGCCATATTTCTTTTCTTAAACCTCTGGCTGGCCTTCTTAAGTCTATCAAAGAATTTCATATTCTGTGTATTCACTTACATTTGGTTACACTTCTTGCCAGCTAACCCCATGCCTGTATTATGCTAACCCCTTGCCTGCCTGGATTATGTCACAAAGAATTGTGCATTAGCTCAACAAGAAAGAGCTTAGGGCCCAAATTTGCTTCTCCCTAATTCCTGGATGGAGGAGGGGGGTGTGCATAATAAAGTTCCATTTTATCATGCTGTATAACTCAAATAAAGTTGGTGTAAATACAATGAAATCACTCAAACAACACACTGTGAATGTCAGGCCAGCACAAGATAATGAGGACTTAGAAAAGAAATCCAGTCCCTATGTTCAAGAAGCTTAGATTTCACCAAAAAATAAAAGAAAAAGAAAAAGAAAAACAAAAGCTGTTAGAGCTCCCAGCAGGATCTGCACAGAGGCTCAGGAATCTCAGGCCAGTAACAGGGGAACATTCTTCAATCAAGCTCTCTCCTTTGATTTACATATGACCCAGAAACACAGAACTTGACTCTTACTTATGGTTAGGTTCAGACATCCACACACATTCTTATTCGGGCCCCAGGTGGAATTAGGTGAGGACAGGAACCTGTGTGGGTGCTGGCTGCCACAGAGCCTGGATGTGGAAAGAGCCATGTTGTTCATGTAAAGGCAAGGCTGTCCTTGATCCCATCTCTACCTACCCTCCATCCTGGACTGGTCTGTCTCTGTCTCTTCCCTCACCGTGTGTGTGTGTGTGTGTGTGTGTGTGTGTGTGTGTGTGTGTGTACACGTGTGTAGGATAATGTAGCAAAAGTGTGCTATGCTCTCCTCACATTATAACCGCAACTCTCAGAAATGTGAATGGCAGGTAAGCTAGCATTCTAGAGAACTACAGGTATCATGCTAACGGGCTTAGGTCCAATGCTTTCAACAGAGTAAGGTGGGTGAATTGCTTCATCTCAACCAAGAGGTGGAGAAGACTTAGCTTGGAAATGGATTAGTAACAAAGTTGTTCTTATCCCTTTGTCTAGTCTAATTCATCTAACCAGTCAGTAACTGGTTGTTCAGAGCCAGAGAGGAGTGATGGCTACATGTTTGCATAGAAACCTTGGAAGTTTCCAACTGTGTTTGAAGCTGACAGCTAAGATACACAAGGCTACTTCCCTGTAACAGCATGCTGTGCATGCACCCATCTAACTGGCAAGCATATGTGCATGTGCACCTCCTAAATTCAGCACCACAGCTGACCAAGCTGAATCCACTGGAAAAGAAGAATTGGCATGAGAATTGTATTTAGCTTTTATACAGCATGGCAGAGAAGAGAAAAATGTTTGCCCATCAGCACAGGGAAAATTAAAGGGGTATTTATATGTAGAAGTGGACGAATGACTCAGTATATTTTAGGTTGCTTGCTGCACTATCATAAAAACATATGAAATTAATAAGATAAGCCTCTATGGAGAAAGAAGGCAAAAGAAAGAAAAATTGATTTTTAAGAGCTAACTAAATATCCCACTGGCTATGGTACCTTATTTAGAAATGAAGTTAGTTTTTTGGTTTGTTTTGTTTGTTTTGTTTTCCTTCTTTACTACTGGAAAAATATGGAACCAACAAAATCACAAGGCGAGTGCGGGGTTTTGTCAGTGACAGCAGTTGCAGCAAAGCTGCTCTTGCCTTGGGGGTCAAGGAGAAAGGTGCCAAGGATGGTCCATAGCTATACACTATGGGTTACTGTTGGGCTAAGTCCTTGTGGGGGCAAGCAGGATGGGTTACAGAGTAAAATGTTGTAGCCTGGACTAAGCAGGAGACAATTAACTTCCCAGGTAAAAGTCATAAAAGCCAGAAGGAATGAAGAGGCCACCCACTTCATTAGTGGTACTATTCCTGGGACCAGGGCTATGGTACCATGACCTAAGGCAGCATCTGCTCATACTGGGTCTATGGGAACTTAGGTATCTAAGTCAAGGTAAACACTATATATCTAAAACAGACATTCCCAGTCACACATACATGAATAAAGCAATGCCATTATGCCATGAAGAATATCATAAATGTAATCTAAGCCAACAGGTGAAGACATACTCCTAAAATAAGTTTTGTGAGGAGCGAGAAGGCCAGGCACTGTGGGCCAGACTAGTCTGGTGAGGTTTACTGGGAAGTATAGACAATTTAGAATTTGGGGGTCAAGATGCTTTGGTAAAATGGTAAAGTGGTAAAAGACAGTGTCTAATTAGAAGAAAGAGACTTTTTGTTTCAACCCTGACACATAAAAAAAAAATTGGAAGTCAACAGTTCCATCCATATGGTATAAGAAAAAAATCTAGATACATCAAAATCAATTTCTTAGAATTACAGAGAACTGTGGTCCTAGCATGCCTAGGTTTCTTTTCCTGTTGTTGTAATAAAGTACTCAGAAAAATAAGCTAAAGGGAGAAAGTTAATTTTCCTGACAGTCCAAGGTCCAGGCCATTAAGGCAAGAAGCCAAAGCAGCAGGAGCTGTTACGTCCGTATCAGAGGAACTGCCAGGTATGGAAGAGAAATTTTCCTCTAGCTTTCATATCTCACCCTCAGTAGAAGAAGAGTCAACAGCAGATAGAAACTGGGGGTATGGATTTGCAATCCTGCAGCCAGGGGCTGCAAGGGAGAAGGATGAGCTAGGGGCAGAATCAGAAACATGTGAGAAGTCCAAGATACACTCTCACACTAAAAGACAAGGAGTTAATGGAAAGATTGCAGATTGATCCTCTGCCCCAACACTTACTACCACACCAGAAAGTTCTGAGTGTGGTAACAGTAAAAAGGTAACAAGACACAGAATCTTCCTGGGAAGCAAAACACAGGGAAGTCCCTAGGACAACAGAGGAGACAAAAGCAAGAGCACTGTGACATTTAAGCCCCTGGCATCTATAACTAAAACAGACATTCAACTGAGATCGCTAGTCACACTGAACCCAAGCTCCATATCAAAGGCCTGTTTATTTCAGTTTCTTTTACACAATAAATCTTCTTCAATTAAACAAGGAAATTACAAAATGTGCCCAACATGAAGACACAAAATAATCATCTGCACATCTATGGGATAGATGCTCGAATTACCTGAGAAATAAGATAACTATGATTAATTTTAAAGATATCTAATGGAAATTTTAAAGATATCTAAAGATATCTAATTAGAAAGGATACAAAGACAGGCAACTAAGCAAAAAGACAGAAGCATTAAAAAGAAATCAACAGAAAATCCTAGAAAACAAAATCACAGAGAAGTAGAGAATCGCTTCAGGTGGTAACTGAACTCAACATGGCTGAAGAAAGAATCAGTGAAACTGAAGACAGGCCAATGGAAACTTCTCAAAATGAAATATAAAGGGAAAACTAATATACACAGAATTAAGTATCCAATGCTACAAGTTAATACCAAAAGTATAGCATACAGAAAATTGAAAAATAAGTATTTTAGGTAATAATGACCATGAACTTTCCAGATTTATAGTCACCAAACCAAACCATGGATATAGTGGGTTGAGAAATAATCAGATTCCAACCTCAGGAAACAAAGGAAAAAGGAGAATATCTTGAAGGAAGCAGAAAATGACAAAAAAAAATTTTAAGGATTAAAAACTGGAGTAGACTGCCTGCCAGAAATTGAGAAAAGGATAGGTAGAATATTTAAAGTGTTTAGAGAAAAGTTCTACCAATATATATGTCTCTGTCCAGTGAACTTAGATGTTAAAGAACCCTCATCACAGACTTTGGAGGCAAAATAAATGACTACTATATGCTATTTTATGCCCAGAAATGCAAAAATTTAGATTAAATGGGTCAATTATTTGTTTTAGTCTGTTTTGTGCTAACAAAGCATATTGTCTGTGACTTGGCTATCTATGAGGGATAGAAATTTGATTTCTTACCGGTGCTAAGAACAAACTGTTGATGAACATGTTTCCCATGTGCTTACATGGCAGAAGGCAGAGGGGCCCAAAAAGGATGAACTCTGTATTCTTACATACTAAAGAGCAGTACAGTGAACGGTGATTGGGATTGCGATGATTCCATCTTTAAAATCTCAGCACCCTGCACTAGTCCCCACCTCCCAAAACTGATGCCCGGGGTGGGGTGGGGGGGTTGGTTTATAACATATTAATTTTGAGACACACATTCAGAATGTACCATATACCATGCTTCAAAGTTATTCAAACACACACACGAAGAAATAATATTAATAGGCTTATATCTAGAAAGAAAATTGACTCAGTACATAATGACCTTACAAAAGAGAAAACAAATACATTTGATTTTATTGGTGAATATTACCTAATATTTTAGGAAAGGATGATACAAATACTCCACAATTGCCTCTAGAAATGTTATTGGAGGTAACAGTTCTTACCTCACTTAGTCAGGCATACATTTTCATAGTATCAGTACTAGGTAAGAGAGCATAAGAAAGTAAAACTACAGATCATTTCTCAGAAATCCAAGTGCAAAAGTTTCTAACAAAATATCATAGAATCCATCACTAATGTGTAAAATGGGACTTATTCTCACATGAGAATTCAAGGCAGAGTCAATGTTCAGAAAGTAATCAATAAAATCAGTTATATAGAAAGGATGGGGAAGGAAAATAATATGATATAGATTGATAATTGATACAGAAAAAACCAACACCCGCTCAAGATACGTTTCACCAACCTAGTGATAGAGGGAACATTCTCGACTTGATAAAATAATTGTCTTAGTTAGAGTTTTACTGCTGTGAACAGACACCATGACCAAGGCAACTCTTATAAGGACAACATTCAGTTGGAGCTGGCTTACAGGTTCAGAGGTTCAGTCCATTATCTTCAAGGCGGGAGCATGGCAGCATCCAGGCAGGCATAGTACAAAAGGAGCTGAGAGTTCTACATCTTCCTCTGAAGGCTGCTAGCAGAATACTGGCTTCCAGGCAGCTAGCATGAGGGTCTTAAGCCCATGCCTACAGTGACCCACCTACTCCAACAAGGTCACACTTCCTAACAGTGCCACTCCCTAGCCCAAGCATATACAAAGCATCACAATAATGTATGAGAACTCTTGATAGTATCATTCCTTAAGGAAGAGATGGCACTTTCCTCCCACTCCACCTTACACTATCTCACTGTGACTCTTGTCTGCTGGAGAAAGACAAGAACAGTTGTGTGGATAGCAAGAAGACAAAGAAGTCTGTTAGCATCCAATAAGATTGTTTATAAAGAACATCCACAAGGACTAAGAAACTCCAGAAACTAGTGATTTCACTAAGACAGTGGGAACTAGTAAAAATTCTAAAGTTATATTTCTATGTTCTATCCCAAATAAACTAGAAAAGTAACCATTGAACTATCCTCCCACTAAAAAAAAAAAAAAAAAAATCACACAGCTATGACAGCAGCACAGCATGTCCAGAGTCTGAATGTTAAAAAAAAAAAAAAAAAAGAAATCAAAGGTGATCTAAATAATTGCAGAGATAGGCTGTGCTTATGGATTGAAACACAACACACTGCAGATGTTAGTTCTTCCCAAATTGCCTATAGATTCAATGTAATTCCAGTCAATATCCCAGTGGAGCATTGTGTAAATATCAGAAAACTGTTCCTAAAGCTTGTATGGAGAAGCAAAAGACCCAGAGCAGTCAGTCAACACGATATTGAAGACTAAACCTGGGATCTATGCTGGTTAATTTTGAATGTCAACGTTGCACGATCTAGGATCATTGGGCAGAGAATCTCAGTAGAGGAATTATCTTGGGCAGATTGGCTCATGAGATGTTGGTGGGGGATTGTCTTAATTATTGATTGATACAGGAAGGCCCAGCCCACTCTGAGTGGAGCTAGTCCCTGGGCTGGGCCCTGGACTATAGAAGAGTTAGAGAAAGCTGCAAAGTTAAAAAAAAAAAAAAAAAAAAAAAAAAAGCAAGCAGGCAGCATGGGTGTGCTTGTTTCTCTCTGCTTGGGACTATGGATGTCCCAAGCTCCTGACCCTGTGATTTTCCTGGAGGGAGGGCCTGACACCTGGATGTGTAACCTAAATAGCCCACCTCCTTCATATGTTGCTTTTGGTTCAGATCTTTCATCATAGCAACAAAAGTGAAACCGAAACAGAGACTTTCATTGCTTGGTTACAAGATTTACTAAAAAATTACAGCATTTCACGGTGAGTGGGACAAATTAATAGGCATGTCGCCTGAGGGCATATGAATAGAGCCTGAAAACAGGATCCCTCCCCACCCCTAAAAAACAAACAAACTGATACTTCACAAGGGAGTCAATAAAGAATAGTGCCTGAGTGCTGAACAGAGAGATGTAAAACTTTCACTTTTGCAAAACTGTACTCAGAATGGAGCACAGACCAACGTGTAAGCACAAACCAGAAACCTGTAAAAGACAAGCCAAGAGAAATATCCAGGTGACGTTATGTTGGGCAATATGTTTTCAGGTAAAATTCTAAAAGCACAATTCATAAAAGAGAAAATTGACAAGTTGGGCCTTATTAAAATAAATTTTTTTAGGCTTGCTGCCATGGGCCAGCCAATCTGGGCCTCCCTCAACCTGAAGGAGAAATGGGGTCCTAGTCAGGTCAACAGGGCATAGGCAAAGAAATGATGGCAGAAACGACATATGGAAGTACAGGATCTGAATGTATCTCTTTAAAATGGCATGAAGTTATTACAAGAGAGAGATGAAAAATCTGGCAGCTCAGCAGTTGAGGTACATCTGAGGCCACCTGAAACACACTGGGTCTAAAGCAGCAGCCACCTCTTCTGGACAGGCACCGCACCCCCCGCCCCCCAGGCCCAAGTGCTCTTGGCCCTGGGGGGCGGGAGGGCTGTGGACTGCATGAGGCTTGAAGCTTGAATCTGAATGAATGAATCTAAGTCTAAGTCCTAGTCCATCTAAGTTCTAGTTCCAGGCTAAGTGCCCCTGCACAAAGTGAAAACTAGGCTTATATGGTATATAGAAAACAGGGCGAATGACAAAAATCATATAGGTAAGTGACAGTCACATCAAGGTCAGTAAGATCACATAGGCAAGGGATGGTTACATCAAGGTCTGTAAGATCAGGTATCCAGGTGTGAAGCGGGCAGAAAAGCAGTGGTGCCCTCCCCATTGGGGCTATTTTGTCAATCCTATGCTAATTCTCTGGGTCTGCTTGAGGCAAGCACTAGGAAGTTTCAATCTAGCAGTTCCTGAAAATGCCCTTAAGTTAGGGAAGCCCTTCCATTACTCTCTGGTATGTAAAACAGTTCTGTCTTCTGTGGGACTGCCCTGAGAATTCTAACTATGTGCCTGACCTCTGTTGCTAACTCTGAGGACATCCTATCTGATAAGGTAGATTCCTTGTGAGAAATTCCAAGCTAAGGACAGCTTGGAAATAAATTAGGGTATATTGGAATATTGTACTGGCCAGGGAACAACGTCCTTTTTTAGCCATTTATGAATCATTTCTTGGGGTACCTTTATGCGTGAATAAGAAGGCATATTGATGATTGGAAAGACTAATCTGGAACACATCTGAGTTAGGAGATGCCAACGACTGACTGAATACCCAGGAGGCACAAACTCCCTTTGAAGTCATAATGCCTCTTGTCCGAGATCAGGCTTTTACCCCTGATATTGCAGACGTAACTGGAGTAGACAAGTGGGTGTGGCAGCTTGCAAAATGATTCAGTGTGTTAAAGTACTCACCACTAATCAGGTGACATGAGTTTAATTTTTGGGACATAGTGGAGGATGAGTATTACATTCTGCAGGTTCTCTGACTTCCACATGTACACACACACACACACACACACACACACACACACACACACACGCACGCACTCATGCACCTGTGTATGCACACAATAAATAAATTATGAAATTAAAATGCTATAAAAACACCAATCGCATGACCATGCAGCAATGAGACCCTGTGTTTACTCTCTGTGTCAGTTTGAATGAAAATGTCTCTCATTGGGGTTGGTGAGATAGCTCAGTAGGTAAGAGCACTGACTGCTTTACCGAAGGTCCTGAGTTCAAATCTCAGTAACCATATGATGGCTCACAACCATCTGTAATGAGATCTGACACCCTCTTCTGGTGCATCTGAAGACAGCTACAATGTACTTACATATAACAATAAATAAATAAATCTTTAGCCAGGTGGTGGTGGCTCACGCCTTTAATCCCAGCACTTGGGAGGCAGAGGCAGGTGGATTTCTGAGTTCAAGGCCAGCCTGGTCTACAAAGTGAGTTCCAGGACAGCCCGGGTTACACAGAGAAATCCTGTCTCAAAAAAACAAAACAAAGCAAAAACAAAACAAAAAAAAAAAAGAAAGAAAGAAAATGTCTCTTATTAACTCAGATGTTTGAATGCTGGGCCTCCAGTTGATGGTACCTTTTGTGAGTTTAGGAGATTTGGCCATGTTGGAGGGAATATGTCCCTGGACATGGCTTTGGGAGTTTAAGGGTTTGTCTATTTTGCATTCCTTCTCTCTGCTTCCTGCTTGTGGTTTAGGATGTGAACTCAGCTTGCTGCCCCAGTCGGCATACCTGCCTGCTGCCACAGCTTTGGTTGGTGATGGTGATGGACTTTGATCCCTTTGGATCCAGAAGTAAGTAAGTTCTTCTTTCTGTAACTTTCCCTGGTCATAATGTTTTATCACAGCAGCAGAACAGCAACTAATACAGTTTCTCATGTCCACACAAAAAGCCAGGTGTGGTAGCATGAGCTTATACTCCCAGAACTAAAAGATATGTGAACTTTGGGATATTGGTGGCCAGCCAGCCTAAACTAATCAGAGAATCTCAGGTTCTGTGTAAAAAACAAAAACAAAAACAAAAACAAAAACAACCCCTCCCTCCTAAAAAACAGAAAACAGAGAAACCCAAGGTGGGCAGCCCCTTAAGATAATGCCTGAGGCTGACGTCTGGCCTCCACACACATGTATATATGTGCACTCCTCAACAGCTGCACAGATACACCACATACAAAAAATAAACTAAAATTTTATTTCTGTAAAAGATTCTGTTAAAGGCCACTAACTGAAAGAAAATATTTATAAAAGGTGCATCTGATAAAAAGACTTCCATGTAATCTATACATAACTCTTAGAAAGCAGCTCTTAAAAATAAGTCAATTAAAGAGAGGCAGAAGTTCTGAACAGAGACCCACCAGGGAAGAGTTATAAATGGCAAATAAAACCTGAAAAAGCAAATGCTTGCATCATTTGTTGCTAGGGGATTTCAAATTAAAACAAAAACAAGATGTTCTTGCATACACCCCCAAAATACTGAAGGTAATGTTCAGTGGGGGTGTGTTTTAGTTAGAGCATTACTGCTGTGAACAGAAACCACGGCCAAGGCAGCTCTTATAATGACAATATTTAATTTTTGATAAAGACTGGCTTACAGATTCAAAGGTTCAGCCCATCATTATCAAGGTGGGAGCATGGCAGTGTCCAGGTAGGCATGCTGCAGGAGCAGCTGAGTGTTCAACATTGTGTTGGAGTCTTAAAGCCACACCCACAGTGACACACTTCCTGCAACAAGGTCACATCTACTTTAACTAGGCCACACCTCCTAATAGTGCCACTCCCTGGGCCAAGCATATTCAAACCACCACAGCATGTAAAACATAGAGTATCATTCACGAGTGTAGGAGTATGAAGTGGTACAGTTACACTCAAGACAACTTGGCAGTTCTAACAAAACTAAACAGCCTTTCTGTATCATTCAGTAGCTATAGTCAGGCTTTTATCCCACTGATTTTAAGTGTAACCCACCAAAAAAACCTTCCCACAAAAAATTCACTGTAGTTTTATTCTTAATTGTCCCAAATTGGAAGCAACTAAGATGATTTTCAATTGGTGAAAGAACTGACAACCTACAGTACTTCCTTCCACACAAAGGAATAGCATTCACTGATAAACAGGAATGAACTACAATGCCACAGAGAGACATGGAGAAACTCTACATGCATATTGTCAAGTGGAAAAAGCCTGCTGGAAAACACATGTTCAGTTCCAAGTCTTTCATACTTTGGAAAAGACAAAGCTATGGAATCAGTGAACAGACTCTGTGCTGTCAGGGGGAGGGAAAGGGGAAGGAAGAGCCCTAAGCAGGTGCCATTTGTGGGATTATTTTGAGGCAATTAAGCTCTTTTGTATGATGATGTAATAGGGCATGCATGCATTATACATTTGCCAAAATCCACAGAACTTTACAGCACAGTGAGTGAGCCTTAACATATGTACATATAAACAATGGTTTAGGATGATTCTAAGAATGAATGTAGTCTGAGTAAATATATATTGAAAGAGAGAGAGAGAGAAAGAGAGAGAGAGAGAGAGAGAGAGAGAGAGAGAGAGAGAGAGAGAGA
>JADRCD010219038.1:48244-69929 GCA_019843815.1 Montemys delectorum
AGAGAGAGAGAGAGAGAGAGAGAGAGAGAGAGAGAGAGAGAGAGAGAGAGAGAGAGAGGAGAGGGGGGAGGAGAGAGGAGAGAGGAGAGGATGATTCTAAGAATGAATGTAGTCTGGGCAAATATATGTTGAGAGAGAGAGAGAGAGAGAGAGAGAGAGAGAGAGAGAGAGAGAGAGAGAGAGAGAGGAGAGGAGAGAGGGGAGAGGAGAGAGGAGAGGAAAGGAGAGAGGAGAGGAAAGGAGAGAGGGGAGAAGTGAGAGGGGAGAGGGGAGAGGGGAGAGAGAGGAGAGAGAACTGTAGACCAAAGAGAAAGGAAGTATACACAAATAGTACTGTGGCTGGGGATGTGTATTTGCACTGGTGGCACAGATGAACAATTCAGAAACTATTGTACATGCACACACAACAGGAGACCTAAATGAATGGACACTGGGAACTGGATTTCCGTGCATGATGTGGAAGATAATAGACAAGGAAGGGACGTTAGAAGAATCCAAGTAGAAGACATTGATCTATGAACTCATATTTCACTTAATATAGATACAGATGGATACATGTAAAATATTTGCAGACATGTATATATCAGTGGGTCAGCAGCACATATATTTTCTCATCTGTCAGACGAGAAGGTTTAGATTCATTAGCATTCAAGTCACAACGCACATATTCAGAGCCAGATCCTTGTCTCAGATATATTCTCTCATAGAAAGGACCAGTGAACCTGGAGAAATGATTTATTGTAGGGTGGGGGAAGGGAGCATACAGAATGATCCTGGAGCATCAGATAACGCCAAAAAGTTTAAGAATTATTCAAACATACACAATGACAGGGTTTGTCAAAGGGCCACAGGAGTCAGCTGAAAGAACTCCTAATGGCTAACACAGGAACAAAGAACTCGAGGAAACAGAGTGGCTGGATCGTATCAGCATGCATAAAATAAACACCCGTCAGTACTCAGATAAATAAGTGATTAAATGGAGGGATTTAATGTGCCCCCCCACATGTGAGAATGCCAAATAACTTCTGTAGCTCTCTTACTTTTAAGGAGATGAAGTGTAACTCCCTATTCCTTGAGTATGAATAGAGTTATTTTCATCCTAACAATACAGAAGTGAAAGACCTAAAAGGTCAAGAAGCTACAAACTCAAGCCCAGAGTTAACCCAGTGGGAAACATTAGTTGAAAGCTTGTACACTTTTTTTCTTTTCATTTATTCACTTTACATCGCACTCACTGCTCCCCTCCTGGACACCCTCTCCCACAATTCTTTCTCCCCTTCCCTTTCTCCCGTGAGAGGGTACAGGTCCCCTCTGGGTATCTCTCCATCCTGGCACATCAAGTCTCTTTGGGCTAGGCAATCCTCTTCCACGGAGACCAGACAAGGTAGCCCAGCTAGTAGAACATATTCCACGTACAGGCAACAACTTTTGGGATAGTTCCTGCTCCAGTTGTTCAGGACTCACATGAAGACCAAGCTGCACGTTGGCCACACGTATGCAGGGATATCTAGGTCCAGCCCGTGTATGTTCTTTGGCTGGTGGGTCAGTCTCTGAGAGCCCCAAGGGTCCAGGTTCGTTGACGCTGTTGGTCTTTCTGTGGAGTTCCCATTTGTTGGGAGTCTTAAAGTCTTCCTCCAGATCTTCCATAAGAGTCCCCCGGCTCCATCCACTCTTAGCTGTGGGTCCCTGCATCCTTCTGAGAGGGCTGCTGGGTGGAGCCTCTCAGAGAATGGCTGCTGGGTGGAACCTCTCCATCTAGAGGACAAACAGGCTAGACTCCTGTCTGCAAGCACAACAGACTACAATTAGTAGTGTCGAGGATTGGTGCTCACCCATGGAATGATAATCCCCAAAATTCTACCTGAGAACTGCTACAGCAGGGAGAAAAGATTGTGGAAAGGGGTGAGAGGGAGGAGGGGGGCAGCGAGCAGGATGTAAGATGAATAAATAAAAATAAAATATGAATCAATCAATCAATAAAAGATTGTTTGGGGTTGCTTATGTATACTATCATATCTGCGAATAGCAATGTTTTGACTTTTTCCATTCCAATTTGAATCCCCTTGATCTCCTTTATTTAGTTGTCTTATTGCTCCGGCTAGAACTGAAAGTACTATATTGAATAGATATGAAGAGAGTGGGCACCCTGCTCTTATCCCTCATTTTAGTGGAATTGCTCTAAGTTTCTCTCCATTTGATGTTGGCTCTTGGCTTGCTGTATATCACTTTGATTATGTTTAGGTACGTGCCTTATATCCTTGATCTCTCTAATACTTTTAACATAAAGGGGTGTTGGATTTTGTCAGATGCTTTTTCAGCATCTAATTAGATGATCATATGACTTTTTCTTTCAGTTTGTTTATATGGAGAATCACATTGATGGATTTTCATATATTAAACCATCCCAGCATCCCTGGGATGAAGCCTACTGGAACACAATGGATGATGTTTTTGATGTGTTCCTGGATTCAGTTTGCAAGTATTTTATTCAGTAGTTTATATCAGTGTTCTTAAGGGAAATCGGTTTGAAATTCTCTTTCTTTGTTGAGTCTTTGTATGATTTAGGTGTCAGGGTGACTGTGGCTTCATAGATTGAATTTGGAAATGTTCCTTCTGTTTTTATTTTGTGGGATAGTTTGAGGAGTATTGGTATTAGTTCTTTGAACATCTGGTAAAATTTTACACTAAAACTATCTGGCTCTGGGCTTTTGTTTCTGGTTGGGAGACTTTTGATGACCTTTATTACCTTAGGGGTTATAGAACTGTGTAAATAGTTTATCTGATCTTGATTTAACTTTGGAAAGTGGTATCTATGTAGAAAATTGCCCACTTCATTAAGATTTTCCAATTTTGTGGAGTATAGGATTTTGAAGTAAGACCTAATGATTCTTTGAATTTCCTCAGCATCTGTTGTCATGTCTCCATTTTCATTTCTGATTTTGTTTATTTGGATACCATCTTCATCTCTCTGTCTTTTAGATTAGTTTGGCTAAGGATTTGTCTGTCTTGTTGATTTTTTTATATACTTTATTTTTTATATTAATTGGTTATTTTTTATTTACATTTCAATTGTTGTCCCCCTTTCCAGTCTCCCCTCCTCAAACCTCCTATCTCATTCCCCATTCCCTTTATCTCTAAGAGGGTGCTCCCCCACCTATCCATCCACTCCTACCTCACCTCTCAAGAATCCCCATATGCTGGGGCAACAAGCCGCCACAGGACCAAGAGTTTCCCCTCCCATTGATGTCAGATAAGGCAATACTCTGCTACATATATAACTGGAGCCATGGACCCATCCATGTATACTCTTTGGTTGGTGATTTCATCCCTGGAAGCTCTTGGGAGGGTCAGTATTGGAGAAGGATCCATGAGGTATTGAGAAAAAGATAAATTCTTCTGTTTTTGGGTAAAATATTTTATAGGTGTCTATTAGGTCCATTTGATTGACAATTCTATTAGTTTCATTATTTCTCTGTTAAGCTTTTGTCTGGATGCCCTATCAATTGGTGAGAGTGAGGTGTTGGAGTCTCCCACTATTAATGTGTGGGGTTTGATATACAATTTACATTTTAACAATGTTTCTTTAACAAATGTGAGTACCCTTGTGTTTGAGGCATAGATGTTCAAAATTGAGATACTACCTTGTTGTATTTTTCCTTTGATGAGTATGAAATATTCTTCCCTGTCACTTTTGATTAATTTTGGGTGAAAGTCTATTTTATTAGATATTAGGATGGCTATTCCAGCTTACTTCTTGGGCTCATTTGATTGGAAAACTTTTTTCCAGCCTTTTACTCTGAGATAATGTCTATCTTTATTGCTGTGTGTGTGTGTGTGTGTGTGTGTGTGTGTGTGTGTGTGTTTCCCTTGTTTTTGCTGGTATGGAATTTCTTATGTATTTCCTGTGTTTTATTGGCTGTGGTTATCCTCCTTGAGTTGGAGTTTTCCTTTTAGTATTTTCTGTAGAGTGAGACTTGTGAATAGATACTGTTTAAATTTGCATTTTTCCTGAAATATCTTGTTTTCTCCATCTATGGCAATTGAGAGTTTTGCTGGGTATAGTAGTCTAGGTTAGCATGTATGGTTTTCAAAGGTTGTAAGATATCTGCTCAGGCCCTTCTAGCTTTTAAATCTATGCTGAGAAGTCAGGTGTAATTCTGATTGGTCTGCCATTGTAAGTTACCTGACTTTTCCCCTTGTCACTTTTAATATTGTTTCTTTGTTCTATAGATTTTGTGTTTTGATTATTATATGCTAGAGGCATTTTCTTTTCTGGTCCAGTCTAATTGGTGTTCTATAAGCTTCTCCTATGTTTATAGACATCTCTTTCTTTAGGTTGGGTAAGTTTTCTTCTATGATTTTTGTTGAAAATATTTTCTGGGCCTTGTAACTGGGACTTCTTCTATTCCTACTATTCTTAGGTTAGGCCTTTTCATAGTATCTCAGATTTCCTAGATGTTTTATTTAAGGAATATTTTAGATTTAACATTTTGAGTGATGTGTCAATTTCTTCTATTGTCTCTTCTACACCTGAGATTTTCTCTTCTGTCTCCTGTATTCTGTAGTTCCTATTCTCTTGCCTAGGTTTTCCATCTCCAGAATTCCCTCAGTTTGTGTTTTCTTTATTGCTTCTATTTCCATTTCTAGGTCTTTTGCAGTTTTCCACCTGTTTAATTGTATTTTTCTGTATATCTTTAAGGGATTTATTTGTTTTGTCTTTAAAGACCTCTATCCATTTGATTGTATTTTCCTGTATTTCTTTAAGGGATTTATTCATTTCCTCTTTAAAGGCCTCAATCACTTTTATAAAATTGGATTAAAGGTCATTTTCTTGTGCTTCATCCTAACTTATGTTAGGATATCCAAGGCTTGCTGTAGTAGGGTAGCTATGCTCTGAAGATGTTATATTGCCCTGGCTTTTGTTGATTGTGCTCTTTTGATGGCTTTGGATCCTGGGTGCTCCTGTTGTAGTAGATATTGGGAGGCTAACTTCAACGGTCCTAGCGTGGCAGGTCCTAATGGGTAGCCTTGGTCTGTGTGGTTCAGGATCTGCAGGTCCGATGAAGATGGGCAGAAAGGTGGCAGGAGAATGGAGGTCTGGTGGGGATAGCAGGAAGCTCAGGGAAGCTTGGGGTTCCCCAGTGGACTCAGCAAGCAGGGAAGATGAGTGAGGGAAGGAAAGTTAACCTATATGCTTCAGGTCCGGAGGGTCTGATGAAGGTGGGCAGAGAGGTGGCAGGAAAATGGAAAGCTTGTACTCTTGTTACAATGTAGCAAACATGGCACTCTGCCTCCACCAAGATCACCAGCCCACCCTCCCACTCTCCCCCACCCCAGGCAAATTCTTCAGTCCTGGTCTGATCACCGGAAAAACGTCAGACAACCTAAACTAAAGTATATTCCAGAAAAATACTTGACCAGGTGCCTCAAGTTTCAAAACTAAGGTATAAAATACAAGGAAAAACTCACATCTAGAGGAATCTTAAGAGACATGATGTCTGCGTGGGGCATTGTATCCTGGGTAATGTTCAAGATCGATGACAAAATGAAGGTACATAAAAACTTGCTCTTTCTTTCTCAGTGAAGTCTGGGTTAGGGTTAGGGTCCTCAGTCAAGTGTCAGCACTGGTTCACTAGTGACAGATGTACTGTATTAACATCTGGATCTGATGTTTGGAGTGACATGTGGGAGTTCTCTGTCTGGTCCTTCAAACTTTTATGTAACTCCAAAACTTAAGAAAACGTTGCAAGATAGGAAGTTTAAGAAAGGGAGAGAGTAGGGAGGACAAGATATTCAAATAGAGAGAAGGATCTGCTGAGGATGCACAGGTTTGTCTCTAAAGAGAGGCAGAGACCAGGGTATAAAATTGTGTCGTGATCCAAAGACACAGGCCAGGGAACCAGAAAAGCAAAACGCCAGTGGGTCTGTTCTGCTTCGTTCCCTGAATGTCCCATGCCAGACATCTGTTCACTGAATCCTCCAACAGCTTTGAAGCAATTTTCGTTCCACAGGTGAGAATTTGAGATCCAAAGAGGATGTGTGTCCTGCTGGCTACCATGAAGCCCGTGCATAGAGATGGAGCCCAGCTCACTTTAATCTGTGCCCCTTGTTCTGCTTATCGAGTTGCTGAACACAGATACTGTCGCAGCATCCATGATGGATGCTCTACACGTTCATCCTGGGACATTCTTGATTCGGATACAGTTCCCAGCATCTGAACTTTACAGATGAGGAAAGAACTTTGGAAAAGCTTAACTGTCAACTTTTAAAAGCCCCACAGGTAAGAAACAGTAGTGCCAACACTCAAGCACCAACATTCTGCTTTCTAAAACCCAATGTTAAGCCACTAGCACACAGACTTTCTGTATGCAGTGGCTTTCCCCACCTGCTATTGGACCTTTCAAGCCTGTCTTTGAAAGTTTGCCTTCTCTAAGTCTGGGATCTAGTGGAATCACCAAATGACAAGAGAAGCCTGCTTTTCCTCTGTATCTTTCACTACTCAGAGATCGACATTTCATACTAGAAGTCCCACCAGCTGAGCACATTGCTGCAGCAGACACAGAGGTACTGACTTGCTTCAGCTCAGCAAGGAAAAACAGCTTCTTCGCTGACAGTGGTGGGTAGAACTTACGATCAAGTTTTTCAGTAACATCTCACACAGCTATGTCTCATGTTTCCCTGTGGTTTTAGATGCTCAATGCAGTGTGGTCTAGAGTATGAGTGAACAGGGTGAAGGCCAATAATCACTGCCTCTGGTAAAACAGGTGAGCTCCTATCTGCAAAAACTGTGGACTGTTTATACCTCTTGATTGTGTTTGGGTCTTGTATCCCTGCAATCTGCATGACAAGGAGCAGATTCAGCTGTTGGAGGGACATACCAAGAAATTCAAGGTCTCAGAGCCCATGAAAATGATGTCCTCATCATCTATCCCAAGAAAAAATTGCCTCTGGGAACATCACCATCCTTAGCATGACCAGAGAGACAGGGAGCAGTTAGCTCAGTGTTGGACTACCCAGGTGCTCCCTGACAACTTCATTCAGAGTAGTAGGCCATTCTCAAGATTGTGATGAACCAGGGCTTAGCCCTGTGCTAAGACCTGCAGGGTACTCTTAGTAATCCAATTCTCAATTGCAGCAGATACATTGTTTCCTGAAGACATTATCACTCTTCCTGGGCAAATATTATTGCCTATGGGTGTTTGGGATTAACTTGTAAGCTATGGCAATAACGTATTTATGATGGGATTTGTTTGTGTTTTTACAGTACCTTGGGATAGAATTGGTGAAATGCTGCATTTACATGTCGTCTTGATCCTCCCGACTCTTTTTTAAGGTTTTATTCATTTGTTTGTTTATATGCCTGTGTGAGTATGTATATACATGTATGTGTGCTTTCTGGTACATGTGCCTGGCTTGCATACAGAGGTTGGAGTGTGTCAAGTGGACACTTCCATCAGTTTTCCCCTGTTCTTCCCGGCAAGGGTCTCTTTCTGAACCCAGGACTCTTTACAAGTCTGGAAACCAGCAAGTCCCAGCAATCTCTCTTACCTTTACCACCCTCAAAGGAGTTAAAAGCATTTTTATGGACTGTCTGGCTTATTATATGGGTGTTGGCATCTGGACTCTGGTCCTCATGATTGTGGAGTAAGTTGTGCTGGTTGGTTTTATGTTGGTTTGACACACTGAACCTTTATTGAGACAACAGCGCCGCCCCCCCCCCCCCCCCAGACTGAACTGTAGACAAGCCTGACGAGCACTTTCTTGGTAAATGACTGATGTAGAAATGCCAAACTTGCTTTGGGCAATGCCACTCCCTGGATGATGCTCTAGAGTGCTATAAGAAAGAAGTCTAAGCAAGCCACAAAGGGCAGGATATAAGTAGCACCCATCAATAGCTTCTACTTTAGTTCATACCTCCAGGTTCCTGCCTTGCATTTCTGCCCTCACTTCTTTGTTTCATGGACTACAAGCTGTAGGAAGAAATGAACCCTTTCCTCCACAAGCTGACTATGGTCATGGTGTTTTATCACAGCAATAGAAAACTCAACTAAGGCACAAGTATTCTTTACTGCTGAGCTATTTCTCTGCAGTTGTCTGGACTTTTGAAGAAATGGAACATACAAGATACTGAGTGAAAAGGTTTAAGATGTTTCCTTATATCTACAGGAATGATGGATCAAGTCTCACCTCTTAAAGAAGATGTGTCAAGACCATTGTGCCTATCCTAGAGTAGAAAGGAAAGCACGTGGTGGAAGTGATATTTCACACATATTTTGGAATTGTTCCTATGACAACAGGAGATAGAAAATTAAGTTCACTAGAATTTGGATTTTTCTGCATCAACAAGGGACGGACTTGGAAGAAAGAGAAGAGATAGAATGTTACATTTTATGGTCCAGTGTGGGGTTCTGTTCACTGGGCATTGTGTTCTCTGGATTATGCAGTGATCACCTGCTACATATTGTTTAACAGGGCCTGGCAGGCTTGGCTGGATAATGTAGGGCATTATTTAAGATTGGAAATAGGATAGCAATGACTCCTTGGCCTCCTGCCTGATGGTGTAGTTGAACTTCCAGCTATATCTTAGCATGGCTGGCAAATTGGAGGAGCTCTCTTGCCAGATAGCTGTGTTTAATGGAGATCGACGAGCATCCTGTGTGAACACAACCTAATAGGAGAAGGAGCCAGGCACAGTCCACGTGTCCAGAACAAAAGCCCTGCTTTTTGGCAGTCAAGACATCATGTTTTCTCCTAGCCCAGTACTCATTGGACTCAGCCATTCATCCAAAACACTTTTACAGAGACATTAATATGTAACAGTCACAGTGTGCTGTGTAGATGCAGCAGTGAGCGGGACAGAGACAATGCCTGTTCTTACTCCGTGAACATTAGGAGGCCAAAAGTAATCCTGAAAGAGCCAGGGCTTTAAACAGTTTAGCAGACACTGGAGCATAGGCAATTCACTTCCTCCAAAGCAGGTGTTAGGGGAGAATGACCCCATTGTTCACAACTGGCCACACTGGTGTTTGGCGACACCTGGACTCTGATGTGTGTCCGTGGTACTTTCTGAGGAAGGGGCAAATAGAGACATAGTTGAGATCTCCAGGTCCAGAGGAGCAGAAGCAGAGACTTTGATATCTCCGAGAGCAGTGACAGAGATTACAGTGATGAGCAGAGATATTGCAGGTGATACAACTAGCAGAGAGGAGATGGAGAGGCAGCAAATTCTGCACTACCCAAGAAACTGGGGTAAAGAGGAGGGATGCCTGTGCTCAGAGAGTTCGTCCTATCAGCTCGTCCAGTCAGCATGTTTTTGAAATATACACATTCTTAGTCAGATCCCCTCTTCCAGCTTCCCCCAACTCCAAGATATCACCTATCTCACTCTCAACCCCATACTTAAAAAAGGAAACTTTCTAAGTCTTTTTTTGTTTGTTTTTTCAAGACAGGATTTCTCTGTGTAGCTCTGGCTGTTCTGGAATTCACTCTGTAGACCAGGCTGGCCTTGAACTCAGAAATCTGCTCTACGTCTTATTAGTACTACCCTTATGTGCATGTGTATGTGGGGTTAACAGCCTGTGGGGCATGAGAAATCTACTAATGGCTGCCCACAGCCAAGAAAAAGGGACCCTACCACAAGCAGCTACCAACCACCCTTAGTTCATCAGCTAGATGAAGGGCATCAGCAATCCCTCCCTGCTTTGTGCTGGAAATTTTGACTGGCGTGGCCTTGTACAGGCCTTGTGCAGGTAACAGCAGTTGCTGTCAGTCTGTGCATGTAACAATCATGTCATGCCCAGAGCTCTCCTTTCACAGTGCCCACGCTCATCTTTTGTCTCTTAAACTATTTTAACTCACTCTTCCTTTATGCTCTCTGATACATATCTCAAACTCTATCATCCATCTATCTATCTATCTATCTATCTATCTATCTATCTATCTATCTATCATCTATCTATCCCATCTATATCTGATGTTTATACTCAACACAGTTGTTTACACTCGACACCCCAAGCAATTATAAGTCTCTGCATTAACCACTACCCTGTATACCAAGAAGGTTCTCTGATCAAACTTGATAGCAGCACAAATCTATATATTTAAAAGGAATTTAACAACAAAACCAATTATCAACAAAGAAACAAACAACAACCCAAAAAACCATAAATATGTTTTCCCCCGGGGTCTATAGATTCCTAGTCATGGTTTTGACCACCTTTGTAGTACCAGGCATGCATTCCCTCATGTGGAGTAGGTTTCAAGCCCAAACAAGGGAGTAGATGGCTATCACCATACTTTTAAGACTCCACGGAACCAAGCAGGGGTACTGAAGTATATTTTCAGGACAGAAATCCTTTGTCTGTTAGTTTCTTTTCTCCTGAAATGGGCTCATACCCCTCCAGGATGCAAAATGGGGTAACTGTATGTAATAATTATATGAGAACATCCCTAATAGCAGTGTCCTCTACCCCTATTGCCACCATCACCATCACTGACACTGTTTTTGAATTCTTATGTGCATCCTGGAACTGGGATATTAACCTTAAATCCAATTTAAAAGAATCAGAAGGGGCCAAGATAACATAATATAGGCCAGATTTATCCTTCTGAAACATCAAATATATGAAATGATGGTTTTAAATAAGAGGGCAGTGATCCCTAAACGATGAAAACATTTTAAAGTATGCCTATGATTACTCCAACTCATCAGAAAAACTACATCCTCAAAGTTATGTGCTTTGCCTAAAACCACACACTTTATAAGGGTGACCAAAGATTCTTAATGCTACAGTATGCTTTTCAGTGGCACCAGATGGCTAAGATTCCTTGAGCATCATTCAGGAAAAGATTGCATTTTTCAATCTCCCTCCTTCTCTCTTTCTCCCTGGCCAATGTACATAGTACATGATATTTATTAACATCTGATGTATTATGAGCATATTAATTATTTTTTAAATAAATTTCAATCTCCCCTTCCCTTCTTGGCTAATAGAAAGCAAGTAGGTCTTTTGTTCTTTATGCTTTTTGTATACATTTTCTCCTCTCTACCCTCTGTGTATTTTTGATTCTTGTCCTAGCTGAGCAAGTACTGACAAACTTTAATTGGTTTTTACAGATATATAACAAGACTGGGCATAGTGGAACACACCCAGATAATATGTGAGCAGAAAATATTAGTTATATCTGATGACTTCAGTTCTTTAGCAATATACGTACAATGATAATTCTAGGAAATATAGAGTGGACAGGACTTAAAAAAAACCTCGATTAGAACCTTAAAATTGACCAACTGAAAACTTCCGTGAAATCCAGAAATGTCTTTGAGAGCTTTCAAGGAGGTGCTAACTTCTGGAATCATGGGGCAATCTGCTGGGGTCCAGGAAAGCATCAAATTGTAATGATGATCCTCAGAGCTGCAAGGGAGAAGAATGCATGGCTGGGGAAGTGTCTCATGCCATGGCTACCTCTTCAGCAGGAAAGCAGTGGAATTCTGAAGTATGTGATAGGGCAATTTGACTAAAGGAGCCAGTCTCCTGTAGGCTTTCCAGGGCAGCAAAACATCCTTATCCCATTGTTGAAGTAGAAGATAGCAGCAGCCTTTCCTTGCTGAGAGAGCATGGAACAGCCTCACCTGAGGTAGCCATCTGTTTTAATCAGGGTCTCCATTGCTGTGAAGAGACACTATGACCAAGGCAACTCTTAAAAAGAAAAACATTTAATTGGGGCTGGTTCACATGTTCAGAGGTTCAGTCCATTATCATCATGGTGGGAAGCATAGCAGCATACAGGGAGACATAGTGCTGGAATTGGTGAGAATTCTACATCTTGATCCAAAGGCAGTCAGGAAGAGTTTTCTTTCAACTTTGGGTGGAAGTTTAGCATAGACCCCAAAGCCCATCCCCACAGTGATACCCTTCCTCCAACAAGGCCACACTTATTGTAACCAGGCCACACTCTCCAATATGCCACTTCCCATGGACCTAACATATTCAAACCACATCACCCCATTGCCAGGGGACCGATTTACTGTCATGGTCTTTGGACCTGGAAGGTGCTTAGCATAGCAGCCTTAGGACTCTTCAGTCTTGACTTTTTCATAGCTTTCCCCTGATCATTTCTAAATTCCCAAGACCATTAAATAAGTATCACCCAGTTTTTGCTAGTTCATGTTATTCTGATTTCTAGTTATGACAGATCTAAATGGCTATTGAGCCAGCATCACTCAGGTAAAGCAGAATTGTGTATTGTTGGCAGTCGAAGTCTACCTTTGACAAAGCTGGGTTGATAGACACATAATTATCTTAGTCTCAATACCAAACTAATATGACACAGGTTTCTATTTTTCTGAACTGGAACAATGCAGTTGTTCCTCTGTATTCCTTTTTACCTGCAGTCAGGCCCTGGGGATTTGGACAAGGAAAACATTGCAAGCAAAACGCACTTAATGGCATACTGTTTAGTGCCACAGTCTTTTAGTGCCCTGAACAGCAGGAAAGAGAATGTTTACTTTTGCCAGCCCCAGATTCTTCCATGCAGGATTGAAGAATGACAGACAGAAAGCCAAGTCAATATGGTCATACCCATGAAAATTACCAGAATTGAAGTTATCAGAACCAACAGAGGAAGTGATAGGTTGGATCTATAGGCCCAAGTGGCCCCCAATTATAGAAGCATACACAGAACTGAAACCCCTCACCATTGTGGTATTCCTCTCTTGTCTTTGCTCAACTTCCATGTCATGATATGGAAGAGGCTACCCGATATCACCACCTCCTTATTTGTACAGTCTCCCTGGAGGGGCAACTCTGTCTAGTTTTCTCTGACATGTGTATATAGACAGTAATGAGTCACAGTAACCTGTAGAAGCCCTTCCTATGGCCGATCTCCTACCTTGGCTGATGCTAAGCCAACATGTGCTCTTTCTCACCATCCTTGAACCTTTCAATTCCATGGTGACTTATTTTGTTTACTTGCTTATGTCTGCTTATTACTGAAACATTTTAACATATACATACTTGTGCACATGAAAACACACACATTTTAATTTCCTTTTATTCTTCACTGATTTGAGTATTGCAAAAGAAAAGTCTGAACATAGACCCAACTTTGGATAATGATAGAGTATTCTGAGTTCTCTATACAGAGGAAAATAGGATTTATATAAGACACAAAAGGACAATATAAAACATTGACTGTGCAGAACTCTTTGACTAATTCCTCTAGTTGAATGAAGTACAAACCCTGATAGGGCATCTCTTAGATAGCAGGAGAAATAACTCAATGGGAAGGGCTCTATCACCTCAGGATCTTTTAGTCTAAGCATTGTAGATATGGCTTAGTGGTAGAGTACTTGCCTAGTAGACATGAGGTCCTACAGTCAATCTGAAAGCCTTTCCAAAAGTATAATAAAATTAAAAGATCCTGTAGTATAGTTAAGTAGGAACTGGGGGTACATGAAAATAGGAACACAGTAGAATCATGCATAAAACATCTGATGCAGGGATGCAAATGGAGCCTTCACTAAATATATCAGCAGAGCAGTGACGCTTGAGTAAGGTCCTCAGGACACATCAAGTGGGCAAATTGGAAGAATGGGATATGACAGTTCTGGGAAAGAACATTATGTCTACCAGGAAATGCAAGTACATCATTCTGCTGGAGTTCAAACATCAGCGAAAGCAAAGAAGCTAGAGAAAGAGCTAGATTCAGTCCATGATTGGCATGAATTATTTGAAGGACAGGCCAGTGGTTTCCTAAGTGCCCCTGGACTGGTGACACCAGAGCATAGAAGAGCTTGTTAGAACTACAAGCTTCAGCAAGCGAACAATGAACCCTCGAGTTGTACTTAGAAAATCTTAGTTTTAACATTCTCTCTAGGAGACCTGGATGCATTCAGAAGCTAGCATAACAGCTTCAGGGGATGAGGAGCTATGTCAGGCTCTGAAGACTGGTAAGCTGGTGCTTTGAGAAGAACTTACAGCTGTGTACAAACTGGACTGGAAGGAACAAGACCCATTACAGGTCACCAATTGGGAAGACTATTCCAATAGTCCAGATGAGAAATTATAAAGGCCTGAGAAGGCCAGAAATGAAGGGACTGGAGAGAACGAGGGTGAGAGATTGGAGGTGGGAAGGGCAGACACTGAGATCATCTGGACATAGAAGATGAGGGAATGTATCTGGGCCAGGGGGCCTTTGCTACTGTGACTAAAGTGGCACTAAAGTGACCTTTTATGATCATGGAATCCAAATGGGAGAAATGCTGCCTCCTGGCACATCAGCACCCACAGGCATGCTCATTAGCTCCATCTTTGCCTTGACTCTCTCATGGTGAAGAAGATGTCTCTGTCTGAGCCATCAGAACTACTGATGTGGAGATTATTGCATTGTGCAGTGTGCATGCAGAAAACATCTCCAGACCAGCCCTGCTGATGAAAGGAGGAGGCTGGGCGTGGGGCGGGTTGGCATTGTAATGCTATGGTATGTCATCTTACTGTTAACTTCTGATTGCCTTGAATTTCCCTGGTATTTGTACTTGTATGAGAGCACAGAGGTGGACTGGAGTGAGTTACATGGCTGTCAGTACTTCATCAATGCCTATGTTTTATCATCTCAGCTTCAATATATTTAGATGCTGACACAAAATACAGATAGGAAAGTCAGATCTCTTTCTGTTCAGGAAGTTGTTCACTTCCAGACTTAACACCTTCCCAGAAGGTTCTAAATTCCAGGCTGCAAACCACAGAGTGGCTGTGCCACTCTGATGTTTTAACAAGTACTTAAGGGCCACATTAACTTATTGCCCCATTTCCACCAAATGTTCACTTGTGGGCTGACCTGTCTGCTAAGCAGTAGTTCTCAACCTGTAGGTCGTGACCTCTTTGGGGGTCGCATATCAGGTGTCTTCCACATTAGATATTTACATTACAATTTATAACAGTAGCAAAATTACAGTTATGAAATAGAAATGAATAATGTTATGCTGGGACCTGTATTAAGGACCTGTATTAAGGGGTCATAGCTTTAGCAAGGTTGAGAACCACTGTACTAAAGGATGTATTTAAACCCAAACCTTAGTATATGTGATTATAGCCTTATTTGAAAACAGTCTTTACAGATGTGACCAAGTGCAGAGAAAGCCATGTTAGATTAAAGTCAGCCTTGAACCAATGATTAGTTTTTATTTAAAGAAAAAAATTAGATTCAGACCCAGGGAAGAATTCACTAGATCACAGTAGCAGGGTTTAGAGTGATATATAGCCAAAGGGCAAGGAACACCCAGGATGAGTCTTCACCAGGAAGAGTTAAACAAGTGTTCTCTCTGGGGCCTTTGGTGGAAGTCTTGGTAACACTTTGGTTTGGGGTTTCTAATCTTCAAGACCAGG
Source organism: Montemys delectorum (assembly GCA_019843815.1). Classification (NCBI taxonomy): domain Eukaryota; kingdom Metazoa; phylum Chordata; class Mammalia; order Rodentia; family Muridae; genus Montemys; species Montemys delectorum. The sequence continues at coordinate 63,631 of JADRCD010219038.1, forward strand.
AGACAATACAGTTCTGTCCTTTAAAGTAAGACAGTCAGCTTATAGCAATTAGTGCTTCAAGCCGAAGTAACCAACATACCCATCAAACCTTTGATAGTTTTAAAGTCTACAATTCTAGCACCAAGATTACCAAGGCAAAGACTACAACAGGCACCACAAGATGATTTGAAACTTATACGAGACAGACTTTGATATTAAGGGAGCCAGAGAGATAGGCGAGAAGCCTCCAGTGTACAAGGCATAAAGAAAATAGATCACATTCTTTTATCAGGCTGCCTTAAAGTGCAATAGACTGCCATCTCAGATGTGAGGGAAAATTCCCCATAATTTCCAAGGAAAATAAGGACAGTCAGATAACCCTCCTAGTCCCTGACAGCCTATCAGCAAATGAGAGATGGAGAATAATAGAAAAGACAGAGAGGATATAAAACGGGCCCCAGACACGGAGCTTTGCTGGATTAACTCCAGCAGCATTTGTGTATGTTGTCATGTCAATAAAATTACTGAAATTGAAACCCGAAATTGAACAGAGTGTGAAAGAAAGGAGATATTACTCAAGGGATCTAGGCAGTAAATATTCACATTAAGACGAGGTGATATCATGGAAAGTTTCTGTGCTTTGTGATGCCATTGAAGTCCAAACAAAGAGGGTATAATTTCATTATTTCCCTCTCTGCCATCCTCTGCTGCACAAAGTGCTTGGCTGTAATGAAATTGGGCTCCTGAGAAGTGAAATCAGAGTTCAAAAGATGCATCAGTAGGTTGGAGCACACATTCATTTGTTTACAAGCCTTGTGGGGCTGCTTTCTGTCAGTTAGGAGCCACGAACTTTCCTTACTCACCAGCAGGACCTGATGTGAAGAACGGGAAGTGAATTCCCCATTCTTGGACAAAGGGAGAAGGCTGATTGTGTGAGCAACTGAGGTTAGCTAAGTGGTGTAGCTAGAATCCTACCCCTCTTCTCATCTCTGCTTTTCAGCCATGGAATGTTTCTTTCTGGTCCCCTCTCCATCTTGGAGATCCTTACCACATCCTTAGTGCACTTTTTCTATATATGGAGCCCTTGTTCCATATATGGGGCCTTCCACAACCTATATGGGGCCTTCCACAGCCTCCATTTCCTCTGTTATCTTAGGCAAGTCTAGTCTGTGTTGTTTCTTCTGTTGAGTATGAGATCCAAGTAGGGTTGTTTGTCCCCCTTTCTAATCCAAAACTCCTTGGTAGTGGTTTTCATCCAAGACAGGCTATGGGCCCAACAAGAAGACTGACTCCCAATGCCTGATGGGGAAGGTATTGGGAGTTCTGGGGTGGGCATGTTCATAGAGTAGGATTCTGATTCAAAAAATAGAGAGTTTCCCAACAGCTTTCAAAAACTGCCTATGTTTCCCCTTAGGGATTATTCTTTATTGAAAGAATTGGAACCTGCTTTAAGTTCTCACATTCTTATAAAAACAAATCAAAAGGAAACAAAACACAGCATCTAATTCATCACTGGATCCCTCTAGGAAAGGCCCGGTGTTGTCAACCTGGGGAGGAGCCCTGCTTTGTCTTTCCTGGGGAAGTTATTTATATGCTGAGTGCCAGGTGGTTTAGCTGGACTTTTATAAGTGATGGAAGGCAGTTTCTATTATGGTCCTTGTTTGTAAATGGAAACCAGCTTTGGAAATGTTAGCAATTGTTTTGTTGTTTACCAAGTTTTCAGACTTAGTATTGGAACCCAAGTGTCTGCACATCTCTCCCAAACCAAGAGTTCTGCTACGATACATCGCCACTTCCGAACTGCAATTTTCAAGAACCCATAGAATGTTGAGCCTGGTGACTATCTTGAGCCATGTGCTCTACTATATCAAATGGCATGGGCGGGGTAACTTATAAACAACAGAAATGTCTTTTTCATGGTTTGGATGGATGGGACTTTCAAGGGCAAGGTGGTGCCGGCAGAGAGCCAGTCTCCTGACCTGTAGATGACACTTCTTGTCATGGCTTTATGTAATGGAAAGAGAGTGGCAGATCTCTGGGGCCACCACTAAACTAGGCCACCACTCCCACACCCAAGGGCTCTGACTACATGCCCTAACTATTTTCAAATAGGTCCCACCTCTTCATTCTATCCCTTTTGTGGTTAAGATTTCAAAGTATGAATTTTGGAAGACAAAACATCCAGACAACAGTGATTCTCAAAGATACTCTCTAGACAAGGTAGAGACCCACCACCTAACAGTGTGATTTGGGTTGTGCAGATCCCACCTGCATACATTTAACTCATGTTTGGTTGCGATTTGCAGTTTGTCTGTGTGCAACCTCAACCATTCAGTCATTCTAGTGCTTTCCTCTAGTACCACATAAAATAATCCCTGTGCTTTGACAACTTTGAGGATAGGATTTGCCTTTCTCTAAATTCTTGCTTTTTTATTTAGTTTCTGAACAAGGATTCATCCATGATGATTTCCAAAAGTTTTTCATTGCTTAGAACACACAAAAGCTTGTTAAGGTCTCTTTGTATTTTTGGAGAAAAGACTTTGGACACAATATTGTAGGTATGGTTTGGCTAGGAAATAGCAAAGAGATTCTTTTATATCCTGATTTTTCCTCACATTTGTATATGAATACTCAGTGTGGTATTGACTAAATTTCACACACAGGTCGATTGGACTCTACTCTGGGTTATAATTTGTGATGACCCAGGGACCTCCCCCCCAACACACACCATCAACAAAGACAGTAATTTTATGAGCGTAAGACATGTAAAAAATATTATCCCTTTGTGTATCTCATTGGCAAATGTTTGTAAAGACACAAACATACTACTTGACTCAAATTGAACTCATTAAAACCCAGCGATCGAATTGTGTTGCTGTCCAGATACTTCCCCATGGCTATTTTCCAAGGACTTTCATGTAAATCTGTAAGTGAAACACTCTTATCAGCTCCACAACATTGGTTAAGCAAACACTATACAGGAAGCACATTTTGGATACAGGCTGTAGTTTTCCATGATTCTTCCAGTTTAGTAGTAAGAGCCACTGAGACCCCCTAGAAACCAGCCAGACATGTGCTGTCTCCAGTTCTCCCTCCAGTCACCTCTTTGCAAGAAAAATTGTACATAGTACAATTTAACTCATGTTAGTACTAGATTAAGGTTCTCTAGTGAGTTCTGGAGGGCCTAGGGGACCTCTGAACAGAATCATATAGATGGAACAAAACTACCTAAGAGTGGAGAAAAGATACAGTCACTGTATAACCTGTGTGGGGAGATGGTAAGAGTGGACCGGTTAAGGCTTCTTGGAAATCTTAAATCTACAACTTTGTTGCGGGGAGGGACTTGATGACAATGGATCAAACATTTCTTTTATGCCTGATAGAACTCCAGCATCTTATTTATTTTTTCCTCCCTTATTAAAATTTTCTCAGACAATGCCAAGCATACATAAAGAGGAAAATGATGGCTCTCTAGATGTCCAACACTCATACCAACAGTTATAAGTTCCCAGGCAACCTTCTTCCTGATCCACACTCACTCACTAGTCTTGCCCCAGTAGGACCTCCATTGCGGTCAAGTAAATTCCAGTTGAAGCATCATCAATTTATTTTAAAGTACTTCCCACTGTATCTTTGAAAGTTAGAGCCAGGCACACCTTTAATCCCTGCACTTGGGAGGCAGGTGGATTTCTAAGTTCGAGGCCAGCAGGGCCTCCAGAAAGAGTTCCAGAAAAGCCAGGGCTATACAGAGAAACCCTGTCTCAAAAAAGCAAACAAACAAAACAAAAAACAAAAAAAACTAAAAACAAACAAACAAACAAAAACACAAAAGTTAAAAATATAACTTTGTTTAGTTAAAAGTATAATCAAAGCACCATTCATTACTCATTATTCGATTAGCTAACCCCCCGCAATAGCATCAATGTTGTCAGTATTTTTGGTTCATCTTATTTGTCCTACTTTTTACGGTGTGATCTCATCTGCCCTCACCTTGCAATTGTTGGTACTGCTCCTAAGTTTCTTAACCCAAATGTCCTCCTCCGTGTCCTCACCCTTTCTCAGTTTTTAAATGTAGCCATTGAGGAAACAGTTGTTTTTCTTAACCACAGTCTGGGCTCTGCTAATTGGATCCCATGGTGTCATTTAATGAGTTCCTCTGTTCCTTTAAATTGGTAGTTAGAGCTAGGGGCTTGATTAAATCAGATTTTATTTCTTTATGTTTTTAGCAACTGCTGCATAGTGGAGTCTGTCCTCTCCCCGGAAGGGTTGCAATGTCCAGAGCGTCTGTGATGTCACACTGCCTAGGTCCACGGCTTCATCTGTAGTTACTAAGTCCTTACTTAGTCATTGCACCATACCGTCTTCACCTCACAGCTTATATAGTAATATACCAAAAGCATACATTGTCAACGATTTGCTTACCCTGAAATGCAGCTCTCTTAGAACAGAAAGGTAAATACTTGATACTGACCCCATCTTTATCAGTTTTCAGAATAATGAACCATTTCCCTAATTCCCCATTAGTAATTATTAGTAAGCTGATTTTACGCTTTTGCTGATGTTATTTCATTAGTTTAGGTTTGGGTTTGTGCATTGAAACACACTACACTGGTACCAGTCCATTAAAATGTATTTTTATTGATGACTGATTGCCTTACTTTTGGATATGGTATATCGTGGAAGTTCTTTCATCTTGGATTCCAAGTCCATTTGAAAGAAAGAAAGCTAACCCTCTATTGCGTCTTAATTACCACCTTGAGTCTGACTATGATTTTTCAGGCTCATCTTTTGTTTGCTCTTTCAGAACTGAACTACATCTTTTTTTTTTTTTTCAAGGAGAGTTCTTTGGGGAAAAATATTTAGGGACCACAATGTGGACCTCAGTGTTGCAATGTGCTACTCAAATAGTCTGGTCTAAGCTTCTAAATACATGGGGCCAGGATAAAACTGAAAGTATTTCCAAAAATAAAATTCATGAGTTCACACTGAGACTAGAAATTACAGCTCAGGACTACAGGGTTCCTACTGAATCTCACTGATCTTCTACCTGTAATAATTCTCTAATATTAAAATTACAGGGCTCAAGATGGTAACCATACTTTTTGTATGCTTTCTGTTTGGGTATTTATGTTTTAGTGATTTGTTTGTTTAGATTTTTAGTCTTTCTTCTGAGAGAGAGTGTGTGTGTGTGTATGTGTGTGTGAATGAGAAAGTGAGAGAGAGCCAAGAGCAAGAGAGAAAAAATGAAGTTGAATGGGTGAGGAAGTGGGGAGAGCCTGGGACAAGATGAGGGAAGGGAAGGAACATGATCAAAATATATTGTAAAAAAAATTAAAAATAATAATAGTGAGCCAGGCAGTGGTGGTGTACTGGCTAGTTTTGTGTGTCAACTTGACACAGGCTGGAGTTATCACAGAGAAGTGAGCTTCAGTTGGGGAAATGCCTCCATGAGATCCAGCTGTGGGGCATTTTCTCAATTAGTGATCAAAGGGGTGGTGCCATCCCTGGGCTGGAAGTCTTGGGTTTTATAAGAGAGCAGGCTGAGCAAGCCAGGAGAAGCAAGCCAGCAAGGAACATCTCTCCATGGCCTCTGCATCAGCTCCTGCTTCCTGACCTGCTTGAGTTCCAGTCCTGACTTCCTCTGGTGATAAACAGCCATGTGGATGTAAGCTGAATAAACCCTTTCCTCCCCAACTTGCTTCTTGGTCATGATGTTTGTGCAGGAATAGAAACCCTGACTAAGACAGGTGGCATATGCCTTTAATCCCAGCATTTGGGTGGCAGAGGCAGGTGAATTTCTAAGTTCAAGGCCAGCCTGGTCTACAGAGTGAGTTCCAGGACAGCCAGGGCTACACAGAGAAAGCTTGTCTCGAAAAACCAAAATAATAATAATAATAATAATAATAATAATAATAATAATAAATAATAATAATAATAGTGGAAATACACACACACACACACACACACACACACACACACACACACATCAACATTGCAATACCAAGCAATGTAATCCACAGTATAATTGGATAAATACCACTCATAATGTTTTTATAGCTCTTTTTATTTCCTTTAAGTTTTCTTCTATTAGGACTGATGTGTTTTAAAGCATCTTGGAATAATTTACCTGTGCTTTTGCCACTAAGTCAAGGTGACTTTTTCTTCACTTTGCTTCGGATTTTTAGAACTTAGAATTTACAGAATTATTTTGTAAATTGTAACTTTGGTTTATAGTAATATTTTAGTCAATTTGGGCAGTTCTAACCAAATATAGGTCATGGCTTCCTAAGTTTTTCCACTCTCAATCCCCCCTTTTTTTT